>JANAVB010035418.1:18513875-18782767 GCA_029216955.1 Iris pallida | reverse complement strand
GGGACGATAACGGTAGAGTGCTTCAAAAAAATTTAAGAGTGGATGGATGTTACTTGAGTGAAAACGAAAGTGCCTAATTGTTTCGAAGATAACCACAACGTTGACATTCTTGTCTTATGCGAGTGCAACTTCAGTATCGCACATGCGTCACGCCAAATTAGGGAGATCATTCCGCGTGAGCGCTTGTATGGTGATTCATACAGTGGGGATGATTAGACTTATAAGGCATGGCAAATTGGATTCAACTTGTGGTTTGATGCGAAAGTTGTTCGAGGGTGGTTTCGATGATTATGGAATGTGTCGAACTATGATCACGATAGGTAAACTCGGACCTGACGCGAGTAGATGTCATACGACTAGCAAAGATAGTCGATGGTAATGCATGAGTGATTCGAGTAGTAACGGCGTACAATGTGCATAAGTGATTCGAGTAGTTATCGGCGCATCAGTGGTGCGGGGGTAGATAAATTATGGATTAGTAAATTACGTCGAATTGGATAAAGTTTCCTAGGAATTGTCGAGAATTGATTTGGCTCCGCGATAGGATATAGCATGGTTCGTTGTAATTGTCCCTTGTTGATGATCTTCAATTATCGAGCGTAGTTTCGGGGCAGATGACTCTAGAAGACTTGACCGCCAAATCAAGTGAATATTGAAGTCCCATAAGGTGACCCAATGAAGTCGCATAAAGATTTCGTCGAGGATGAAAGATGATGTAGTGCATGTTGAGGATAAGTCTAAGCGAGTGAGTATCGTGTTTCGGAAGTTAGCGAGTAGCCTTCGAGTAGATCGATATGGTTAGAAAGTTTATGATCGATCGAATGGATACGTAGATAGACTTGGTTAGTCGATGATCTAGTAGATGTTGAGGACGTGCCTAGTATAGTGATGCGGTAAGGCGATTGCAAGGATTCTGCAATGTGCGAGAGCAACGAGTAGTAGAACGATCCTAAGAGTGGTGTCGTAGATCAGTTTGAGTAACGGTTAGGCTATGTCTGTTTAGGCACGCGACTATGTTACGAAACACACTAGTTAGGATTGATTCAAAGATTGAGTAGGAAATTCCTATTCGATCAAGGATCGGAGATGGGCGCATCGTAAGAGACCTTGGGTCGGAAAGATTGTTGCCTTTGAGCATCGTAGACTCAAGTTGACCTCTTGCGTCGGGAGAGATTAAGCACGATGTCTGGATAAGTTACTGTTTCACTTAACAAAATGCCTGGAAGTCGGATTTTGAAAATAAAATGAGAAAAAGTACAAGAAGTACAAATTTGATTCTGGAAAGTATTGCTATGAAAGTTTGATCTGTAAATGATCACTTTGTTCCTTGGACCATACGATGATGATGAAGATCACTGCTAGAAGATGAACAATTGGAAGAACTAAGTCACCAGAAAGGTATCGACGCACTTGGGCACTGATGGCGAGGCCGAATGCTTTTCTGCTTTGCTTCACTCTGTTCTGGAGGAAAAGTTGAAGAAGAATGCTCCAAAAAATCAAAGTCTCTGGGCTCTGATCTCTATGTATTCTCTTCTTTCTCTCTCTGTGTGTCTTTCTATATGAGAAAAATCAGTCTATTTATAGACTTGGTTTCTTATGCGTAAAAACTCAGCAAAAGTTCCGTCTTTACGCTGACAACTGTCACCCATGACCAAAGTCATCCTCAGCATACGTTGACACGTGTCCCATCATTTCAATAAGAATAGGATGCACGTACACACGTTCTTCGAGATGTGTGGCATAAAAGCCATGTAGGCAAACCACGTTCTGAATTGGAATAGGGCGTAAGACAACCCAAATATACCCTGAGCGTAAAGTAGCAGACTAGGCGTATAATAGCCCTGATGTAGACTTCCCGCGTAAAGTGGTTGTTAAATAACCATGAGCGTAAAAGTAGCCCAAATAAACCTTACGCACACGTCAACCGTTGAGCGTAAAAACTCGTATAGTCTCCGTACGTAAAAGAAGCCATATTATGAGCGTAAAGTGGCTCAGTCCATATACTAAACGACAAATGGGCCTCTGTGTAAAACAAATCCCTTTGATTTCTGTGATATATGCCATCATTAAATCTTCACGTCAGACTTTGCATTAAATGCAAGACTTGACAGCTTTGTCCAGCGTAAAAGTGGCTAGCCTGTCTTTGGGCGTAAAATCCTTAGCTTTGACCCGGGCGTAAAATGATTAGCCTGCTTCGGGCGTAAAGTGATTAGCCGCTCCTTGGCGTAAAGTGGCTCGGTTTGAATGGAATGATCCTTATCTTTGACTCATTCCTATGAAGCACTTTTTACGCTCCTACAAGACCCCCTTCAAAGTTTTCAAATATCTTCAAATTTTGAAACACTTTGAACAGAAGCGTAAAAGTTGAGATTTGACCAGTCAGCGTAAAATTTGGGATACTCAACAGTCATCCGCGTAAAAGTGGGGATATCCAACAGTCGACGTAAAATCTGGAATTTGAACCGATTTGAAAATTCCCTATAAATAGGGTTTTTCGGGGAGAGAAAGAACTTTACTTTGTTTCCTTGCTCCCGTAATCCCGATCCTTCTTGAACTCTCTTCTTTCTCTTGCATTCCATTCGATGGCCCCCAAGAGGTCTGCCGCCGGCAGTAGTAAAGGGAAGAAAGCCATTGATTCGTCATCGGCAGAACATGTGAAAACTCTCGTTCGATCATCAACATCACACCGACAACCCAACCTAGCCGTAGCTCCGCCTATGAGGGGTAAAGTACTCCCTTACGGCCGTAGAACTTTATCGGAGAAGGAGGTCTTTTGTTTCACGCCTACGTTATACGTGTTAGCGTAGAAATTAAGATAAACAAAATACGCCCACGTTATACGTGTTAGCGTAAAGCTCAAAAATACGCCCACGTTTATACGTGTCAGCGTAAAACTGAAATACGCCCACATCTAATGTGCCAACATAAAAACTGAAACACGCCCACATCTAATGTGCCAGCATAAATTTCCAAAAATAAAAAAAGACTTTGTATAAAAACAAAAGACTTTTTTAGAAAACTTTTTTACTTTTCAGATCCATTTATTTGCATAAATGACCTCAAATTAGATTTTCTCTAACTTGATTTTCTTTTCTTTTTGCAGTGGACTTGCAAATTCACCCTCTTGCAGAAGTTTTTGGCTCGTCAGTTGGCATGGTGGGTTCGAATTATCTGGAAGATTTATCTCATGTCCAATTTCCTCAATCGAACCCTGAATACCCAGTAGAGAGGGCACAACTGATAGCAGCTCAAGGGGATAGGATGTTGCTATCCATGATGAATGGAGATTTGTTGACTTCACTAGATGCACAACAATTTACAAAACCGGCCTTCTTGTTTGGGGACGCAATTGACTGTAAATCCCAGACACACCCCAAGAAGGAGTCTTGGGTATTCAAATTTGGGGATAGAGCCATGTATCTCCCAGATATGGACAGAGATTATCCTTTGTCAGCATTTTTCCATGCTACCCACCATCGACAAATGCTGTGGAATTTGACTCCTAATAGTTATGGAAGACCAGGTAGAATTGTTTTCAAGAGGGAGCACGCTAATGACATGGGATATTTTGCTAGTGTTCCCAATGGTGGTGTCACTCCTATTTTTGGCCTCATGCCAGGAGCTAATCCCAGTGAAGACTCGGGTTTAATTCAACCAGTACAAACTCCGATGTTCGTCAACGAGTTTATGAGGGCTGCTGTATTGTATCCTCAGACGAACCCCAGGCTGCCGGGATGGTTGACTCCATTCAATCAAAACTTGATCCAGATAAGTATCTGAATGATGAAGAATTTTGAAGCAGAGTTGAAAGACATTGGTTTATATGAGGCGATAGCTTCCACTAGTCAGGGTATTCCTTCGAACGGAAACCTATTTCTGGCCTTGATGGAAATATATATGAGTTCGACTGGAACTTTTGCCACCCCGAAAGGCGAAATGAGCTTTGCTCTTCATGAGATGCAGTTCATCTCGAAGCTGCCGATGGGGGAAGCCCCATATGAGGAATACGTTCCTTCCAACAGAGAACTGGCTGAAATCAGAGAGACTAATCCTCAGTTGATTGAGGTATATGAGGAATTGATGTGTCACTACATGGTTTGTACCACAATGCATGAAAGTACATCTCATTTGGCGTACATCAACAAGTGGACGACTTATCTCTTCTTCCATAAGGATAAGATATCCAAGGAAGACAGAAAGGTTTCATGAAACCAAAGCTCCGGCAATCAACATAGATTCGACAATCCCTTCTAACAAAATTAGGGATATGATGATTGCCTACAAATTCCCTAATAAATATCTGTCTACAAAGACTGGAGAATTCCCTGCCGGAACTGAAGCCGTGAGCTTCCTTAGATATGGTAGTCAGAAAATCTCTCGGAGAGCTTTGCTGGCAGGCTTTCTTTCTTTATAGCTGAGAAGATGGATTGTGCCGGGTATTGGTACTGTTGACAGAATCCACTGTAGTATACTATGGCCAGCAGTACGTCTGGTTTTTAAAGTCAGGATTAATCTGCTCTCAGCCATGGTGTGTCGAATAAATGCAGGTTTAAGGACCTTCGGCGAGGAGTTAATCAACAATGCCCCTCATCGAAATGTTTTCCCTAGGGTAGAAATTCCCTACACGTATCTGATGGGCTGGCTGTTGCATCACAACTACAGATTGTTGCCACCAGGCTCGGGTGATGATGCGGAGGTCTTCCTCCAAAAATTCAGCAAAGCTACATGGACCGCTACGACTGTGGCAGATACCCGGGCAGTTCTGAATTATTCTTATGGTTGGAACTTCTTCTGCACTCGGCCACAAGTTCCAGCAGATTGCTTTGGCATTCAGTTTGAAGATGAAGTCGAAGGAAGAGCGGTATTGCCATCATCAGTCTTCAGATGGCTTCAATGCATCAGACCTTCTCACTTGCTATATAGAAATGAAGATAATTTTGCGTTTGAACCATACCTACCCAGTAGGTTTTCTCGCCAATTTGGATATGACCAACTTCATGTTGGTAACCCCTCTACTAACTTCCGTCATTATGGAAAATTACTCGACGGTGCTAGGGGTTGGAGATATTTCAATGCTGCTCGTACTGGCGCCAAGTTTAGAGTCTCAACCGCCACTAGTACTACAGATCTACGTATACTTCATACGTATGCTCACTTTTATGCTTCAATTCGTTCTTTTGCCCATGGCTACAATATGAGGGATAGTCTGAGGTGGCCTAAAGAAGGAGATATTGAGGAGCAGGTCAGGGTACCAGCAGACATCCCTGATGATACTGGCATTCCAGATCCATATTTAGAAGTTATCCCAACAGGAGTTGGGGAACCAGCTGCAGAACCTATCATCATTGGCAAAGGCCGAAAAAGAAAACAAAGTGCAGCCGTCACATTTCCAGAGAAAACTCCAGAAAAGAAGAAGAAGTCTACCACAAAAGGGCCTTCCAAACCAAGAGCCCTCACTCCAGAAGATGACACTTTGATTATAGGGGATCATCTTGTCGGTTCTTCTTCAGTTCATCCAGGAGAAGGATCTTCAGCCCCTTCACCAGTAATTGGATCAGAAGCTGTAACACTTCTGTCTCCTGGACGTCTTAGCACCTCACTCCGTTTATCTTTGCCAACCAAGGCACAAGTCATAGGAGGTGCTACTGCTGTATCTACTGTTGATCGAGACCGTATTCCATCAGATGAGCCGGCTCTCGACTTTGATGATGATGATTGGGATGGCGATTACGATTCATATCTTAAACATAACGCACATATTCCAGGTATCATACAAAACCTATATGGAATTATGTACCATGATTTTGTATATTAACTTATTTTGTTCATTTTGTAGATGTCATCATTGCGCCAAAGCCTATGGCTCCTCCTCCACAAGAAGAAGATATTTATGAAGAAAATGAGGAATCTGAGGATGAAACTTCTTCTTCAAAAGAAGAAGATGCTAATGAGGAGGGAGTTCAACAACCCGAGATGGAGTTTCAAGAAGAATATCCTCCATCGTTAAAGGTACAACCAGCACAACCTGAAATGTCCTCTCCTGCTGAAGACCAGCACAAAGAAGAGACCACAATAGGCCTCACTGTAGGTGATGATAGAGCTGCTGTAGGAGAACCAGATTTGAATAAAGAAGCAGCTGTAGAAAGTTTTACTGCAATTGAAACGATGGAAAATCCTGTGGAGCAAACCATTGAAGAAAATGCTGAGAGCATCCTTGAATCGCCAATTGAAACTGGGGAAGCTATAATGACATCTTCTATTGTTGCTACTGATTCAGTACCAGCTTCTGACAAGCCAATGCCAGGACCTGAACTGGCTCCCGTAATTGTCACCACATCCACCGATATTACCGCCATCAGAACTCCAGAAACGGCTGGAGTAACAAATATTGAAGACATTGCTCCCGAAGCTCTTGGGAATCAATTGGCTGTGGCAGCAGTAACAACAACAATTCCATCTCAGCCTGTTGTTACACCAATGATATCTGTTGGTGTTGGAGATATAATCCCTGAAGCTCCTAGGGATCAATTGGCCATAACAGCAGTAACAGCAACGTCCTCGTCTCAACCGGCTATCATACCAACAACATCTGTTTCTGGTCTCCAAAGAAGAGATCTACTAGATATTGCTGCCATGCCGAGCTCCAGCATAGAGATGAATCTCTTAGTTGAGATTCATACTGAGACCTTTTACAAAACTCTAGCAACCCTAATAAAAATGGTCTTGAATAAGGGCCTCAGTTACGAGATTTTGAAGGCAGCGATGGCTCTGACCATTAAGAATGTTGCTATGTTCGATGATGCTGGGAGAGCTGCAGTATTGGAGAAAATTATAGAAGATCTTGAACAGCTATATACTCGAAAAGGAAATCTTCATTGATATCAAAAAGTACAGAATGATCAATATTTACATCATTTACAATTTGACTGCTATGCTTCAGATTAATCACTAGTGGATTATCATCCGTCTTCTGCGTAGATTTGCCAAGATTGACAATCAGAGGAGGTTCTGGATCATTCGTACGAAATATACGCCCTTTGACTTTGATCATAAGAGCTTGAACTTGGCTTTTAACAGAAACATTTACTGATTCCTCAGATGAAGCTTGAGTTCTTCCTTTGACCTTGATCATCAAAGGTTGATTATTGACAGATTGGGGTTGGATTCGCCCTTTGACTTTGATATTCAAAGTTTGCTCTTCTGGCGGATCTTTGTTAATAGACTGATCTTCAGCAAATGATTGATCTTCAGCCAAATCTGATATCTCTTTCACATGCTCTTGTTTGTAAAGCCTTGAGTCGAAAAAATAGGCTTCAACACCTTTGAAAGGATTGATATCAGCAAACTCAGTCTTCACAATCCCTTGGGGATCCACATACTTGAAACATTGGTGGAGAGTCGAAGGCACGATGTTATGCTCATGTAACCATGGTCTTCCAAGAAGAATATTATAGGATACGTCTGAGTTAATAACATAAAATGTTGCCATAGTTCGAAGATCACCAATCTGAATCTTCAGACGAATCTTCTCCAGTGGTTTACTCTTTCCAGAGTTGAAACCAACTATTGTGGTACTAGTGTAAGTCAGATCACTAGTAGGAATCCTCAATGGTCTTAGCATACTTTGAAGAATTATGCTAATAGAAGACCCAGGATCAATATAAATTCTGTCAACTTCAATGGATTCGATATACCCAGTGTAGCACAAAGGCCTGTCATGCTTGTTATGCTTCAACATCATATCTTCTTGTGTAAAGGTGATATTGGGAATTGCTTCCATCATACTATGACATTGTGGGCATGACACTGGTATATTGTCAGGAGTCTTGAGTTGAGCTAAGCAGGAATCAGCTTGCAGCAAAGCTTCACTCAAAGTTTTGCGACTTTCTTTAGAAAGGCGAAGCAACTCGAAGATAGATAATCTAGCTGGAGTATTAGCTAACTGGGCTAGAATATCAAATTTATAGGGTTTCATCACCACCCCCTGACTGGAAGTAGACTTCAACGGGACGTCGAAGCGTACTATCTTCTGTTTTCCCTTTTCAACCACAGCAGGAGCAAGAGACGGTTGAGTTGATGGTGTTTCAACATTCTCAGCTTCCTTGGAGGATCCCTCATAATCTTTGTGGTACTCTTTTCCAGATCTTGTACCAGCAAAAGTTTCTTCTTCAGACTCAGAAGAAGGAAGTACCATATTGCAGGATTTAATCTTCCTTTCCTTAGCCTTCTTCTTGTGAGGATTGTTATGAGGAACCTCAGAACCCAATCCAACAGTAGATTTTTGATTTTGAATTTGTAAAGGAAGTCGTATCCCTTTATCATAATTCAAACCTTCTGCCTTTTGAAAATCATAACCCATCTTTTTCATGAGAAGGATAGATTGTTGGCTGTACAAGTGAGTAGGCAGTAGACTTTCAACAGGTGGTTCCATAGAGGAAGAAGAAGAAATCCCTGTAACTATAGGAGAATGAGGAATAACCGTCTCTGCAGCTACAGGAGGAAAAGGATTCGGGATACGAGAAAAAATCCCTGTAGGCGCCTTTTCATAAGCAGCGAAGACTTGTTGTGCCCTGTATAAGGGAACACTATTCATGGCGAGCCACTGCTGATGAGTAAGCTTGAGCTTGGCAGGAGGAGCCAGACTTGGAGGACATATGTTCAATCCTCTCAGTCTATTTTCCAAAGGAATGCCGTCCCATAGATGATCCAAATCATCAGGATCTAGAATAACATGAGAAATCATGTTGCAGGTTTTGACTTTCTTACCTTTCTTGGATTTTGAAGTTTTACCTTCATCTTCCATTTCAGGTATTAAGTCAGGATGTACCCACATAATCTCACCATTCTGTAATGTAAGAGGCAACAATCCTTCATTTTCTCCCTGGCAGGCGGGATATTCAAAATCTTCATCGTCGCCTTCGGAATTGGGACAATTCTATCTGATACTTGTTGTGGAGGAAAATCTCCAAATTGAAGAGAAACTATATTGGTTGTAACCGTATGGTCATCATTGGTTAAAGCAATAGCGTCACCATTTATCAGCTCTTGGATTTTCTTTTTCAAAACATAGCAAGCACTGGTAGGATGATTAATGTATCTATGATAGATACAATATTTGGGATTGTCAGTCAGATTCACCTCATTGGGCCTCTTTGGCTCTGGAATCTGAAGTTTACCACTCTTCACCAGATATTGGAATATCCCTGGGATATCATATCTGGAATATCCCTGGGATATCACTTTCGTCAAAAGAGTATTCTTCTTTTGACCTAAAAGACCTGATTATTCGGCGTCGTTTTATTCTTGGAAAGATTGACCATAAGAGTGTCTTTCCCTTTTATATTACGATTGCCGAAATTATTACCAGGATTACTCTACTTTCCTTTATCCTCAGAGGCAAAAATCATCCCATGTTCACGAGCCAATCTACCATTGGTCTCGGCGGAAACTGCTGCTATGATAAACGAAGCCCAATCTGTGAATTGGGAACCCGTGAAGACAGCGATGGATGGTCGCAGATTCATCTTACATGTATCAATCAGTGCTGAATCTGGCATACCAGGGGACATCTTTAAAGTTGCCTGTCGGAAATGTTCAATGAACGTCCGAGTATCTTCTTTCTCCTTTTGCTTAATTTCTATTAAGGAGGACATGTTCATGTCTATACCTCCTTCATAGAAACGGGAGAGAAACATTGCCTTAAATTCGTCAAAAGATGAAATGCAATTGTCAGATAAACTACGATACCAGTCGTAAGCTGAACCCGTCAAGCATCCGATAAATACTCTAGTGAGAAGAGCATCATTTTTCTGCAAATGTACAGTCATAATATCAAAGTAATTGATATACTGACTAGGAGAAGCCTTTCCATCAAACAATACCATGGACTGTGGCTTGAATTTCGGTAGAAACGGTACATCATTCCAATGAGGAGGATAAGGTTGCTTAATCCCTAACCTCTGGAGTTGATCCTTTTGCTTCAAAACTTCAAACTGTGCTTTGAGCTCATGCACTGCTTGAATGGCTTCACTGGTTTGTGGAAGCACATTTGATTGAAAAGTTATTGGTTGTACCGTAATCCCCACCGGAGATGGTACATCTTCTGGAATGATAGGATCTGGAGATACAGAATTTTGGTTAACAGCAGGCTCTTGGATATTCAAAGGTATATCAACCCCTTGGCTATCTTGAGTTGGTGCTGCTGCCTGAACCGGTGTTACAATTGCTGGTTGAGCAGTTTGTTGAGCGGTTATTATCTGGTGTATGCTTTGTATCATGTTAAGCATGTCTTTCAATGATTGCTCAACAGCAGTAAGACGTTGTTCTGTATTAACAGATGACGTCTCTGGTTCGTCTCCAATAGCGTAGGATTCAACCTCTCTTGAAGATACAGAAGGATTAGTATAGAAGTATGAATCAACACTATCAGTTTCAGACTCAAGAGATTGAGTACCCCCAGCTTCAGAATCAGAAGTCTGCAATTGTCTTTGTCTTCTTGATCGAGTATTCTGATATACTCCTTCAAAAGAATCAAGAAGTATATTGAATTATTGTTGACCTGGGGTTTGGGACGTGTTCCGTCTAGGACGTCCTCTGTTGGTGTGAGATGCCATGTTGACTGACGCATATGACAACTCATCAGCTTGTTGGGGTGCATTAAAATTCAATCGATCAAAAACTGACCGTCTGGAAGCCGAGCAACAACATTTGATCACAATCTGGTGACACTCACAGTGATGATTTTCTTGGGGGAGCGTCACGAAAGATTGCCTATTTTTACGCTTTTGCATTAGCAATTCACGTAAATCAGAAGGAGTAGAAGGAGTAGTCTTCTTTATTACATTTGGGATAGCAAAACGTTTAGTCCCTTGTGTATAAAGAAGATTACTGGCTGCATTCGCAGAACCAAACTGTACATTTTTACGCGTTTGGAGTTGTGTACGCAAATCTTGAGATTTTTGAGCACGAAGAACTCCATTTTCATTGCGTGTGATTTGTAGGTTTGGTACTTTGCGTAGAGCCGTATAAGAAGGCTGTTGGTGTAGAACTGAAGCTTTACCAACAACATTTTTATGCTGTATGCATTTAGGTACATTCACATTAGATGTAAAAATATCGTTGCAAATTTTATCTACACTGTCACAGACAAGAGACTTACCTTTACGCGTAGAGCGTAAAAATTGATTATCTACCACGTCACAGACGGGATACTTTCCTTTACGCGAAGAGCGTAATTTTTGTGTGTCTACCACGTCACAGACGGGAGACTTATTTTTATACTTCGAAGCACAAGCATTAGAGTCTGCCTCATTACAAATGGGAGACTCGTTCTTATGCACTGAGCGTAAATTTTGGTTTTTATCCACCGGGCGTAAAACCTGATTATCTTCACCGTCACAGACGGGAGATAACTTGCCACACTTAGATTGCAACGCTGAAGTAAGGACTACCTCGTTACGAACGGGAGCCCCTACGACAGGAGTGGGAAGAATTCCCTTGCCCTCAGAAGCAACAGAGAGATCAGAAGCTATTTTGGATTTAGGAATCCAAACTTTTCGTACTTTGCGAGATTTTTGAACATTGGAGCGGCGAGAACCACCCCCAGTTTGGAGCATTTCCTCATAAGCAGTCTGGTCGAAGTGTACAACCAGAGTCTTCTTTGTCGATCTAATCGACACATCATCGTATTGAGCAATTGCCTCCTCGTCAGAGGAGAAGGTCGTCCCCAGCAGAGTCGCCAGTTTTGTTTCACTTAACAAAATGCCTGGAAGTCGGATTTTGAAAATAAAACGAGAAAAAGTACAAGAAGTACAAATTTGATTCTGGGAAGTATTGCTATGGAAGTCTGATCTGTAAATGATCACTTTGTTCCTTGGACCATACGATGATGATGAAGATCACTGCTAGAAGATGAACAATTGGAAGAACTAAGTCACCAGAAAGGTATCTACGCACTTGGGCACTGATGGCGAGGCCGAATGCTTTTCTGCTTTGCTTCACTCTGTTCTGGAGGAAAAGTTGAAGAAGAATGCTCCGAAAAATCAAAGTCTCTGGGCTCTGATCTCTATTTATTCTCTTCTTTCTCTCTCTGTGTGTCTTTCTATATGAGAAAAATCAGTCTATTTATAGACTTGGTTTCTTATGCGTAAAAACTCAGCAAAAGTTCCGTCTTTACGCTGACAACTGCCACCCATGACCAAAGTCATCCTCAGCATACGTTGACACGTGTCCCATCATTTCAATAAGAATAAGATGCATGTACACACGTTTTTCGAGATGTGTGACATGAAAGCCATGTAGGCAAACCACGTTCTGAATTGGAATAGGGCGTAAGACAACCCAAATATACCCTGAGCGTAAAGTAGTAGACTAGGCGTACAATAGCCCTGATGTAGACTTCCCGCGTAAAGTGGTTGTTAAATAACCTTGAGCGTAAAAGTAGCCCAAATAAACCTTACGCACACGTCAACCGTTGAGCGTAAAAACTCGTATAGTCTCCGTGCATAAAAGAAGCCATATTATGAGCGTAAAGTGGCTCAGTCCATATACTAAACGACAAATGGGCCTCTGTGTAAAACAAATCCCTTTGATTTCTGTGATATATGCCATCATTAAATCTTCACGTCAGACTTTGCATTAAATGCAAGACTTGACAGCTTTGTCCAGCGTAAAAGTGGCTAGCCTGTCTTTGGGCATAAAATCCTTAGCTTTGACCTGGGCGTAAAATGATTAGCCTGCTTCGGGCGTAAAGTGATTAGCCGCTCCTTGGCGTAAAGTGGCTTGGTTTGAATGGAATGATCCTTATCTTTGACTCATTCCTATGAAGCACTTTTTATGCTCCTACAGTTACCTAGCGGGGGTAGCCCCAGACACAATGCGTAGGTAGTTCAAAAACGTGGATCGTATTGGAATAGTTGAGTGCGATGCATAGTACGGATTGTAGGCAAGGAAAGTTGGACATGTTGGACTTAGTCCATGTCATTAAGGCCAAATGTTATGAATGATTGGATGAAGGACTTGAGTTATACGAGAGATCGAAAACGGTTGGGCGAATAGGTGTTGCGGAGAATTGTTGCGATCAGATGCGTAATGACTTGATGCAATGCGTGCGTTAGATGGCCGGCAAAAAACATATGGGATCGAAGTTACGGTTTGAATCAAGTTAAGTACAGAAATGTTTGGAGGATGATCGCATGCTATGTAATAGACATACGAGAAGTAATTTAAGAATAGGCGCTGAGATTTGACTATGTCAAGTACGAAATGATCGGTGCTTGAGGATTTAAGTTGAGCTTGTTAGTTGTCCCAGTATCCTACAACTGAGCTTGGCTGAAATGCATATATTGGTGGGACGCCTAAAATATGTGTATGATCCAAACTAAGTTGTATGATTCCAACGATAGTAGCTCGAGATCGTGAAATAATCTAGCAAAACACTTGGTTTGAGTGTTAGTTTCGGTTCGAGGACGAACCTTGTTTTGAGTGGTATATTATGTAATACCCCGCTCCGTACGGTACATTATGATGAGTCGTTGACTCGAAGAGTTACGTTGACCCGATGAAGTATCGATGCGAATCGATGCAAGAGTTACATTGGCCAAAGGTAAGCTTTGAGTCGATTGGAATCTATGAATCGAATCGATGCAAAGGATAAGTCCCGTTTGAAGCAAGTGCTGATTTTAGTTGATCTGGTGTGCAGGCTATGCTTTTACGCTGGACGATAAGAGGTCGGTATTTTGCCTTATTCAGTGAAGTATCCGCGAAACCAAATCGTGGCCTTGCAACGGATTGTGGCATGGGCACGGTAGGCAAAATCAACCGAGTAGTTCAAAGAAATCACTACTAAAATAAGGCAAATTAGCGACGTCCGGATACGTCGCTAATTAAGAAAAATACGTCGCTAAACGTAATTAGCGACGACTTTAGCGACGAAAGATGAAGGTCGCGGAAAAGCTAGTCGCAGATGACAAATTCGTCGCTCTCCGTCGCTGTTTGTAACGTCACCCCAATGTCGCTGGATCGTCGTAAAATTAGCGACGGTTGGCGACTAATTTGAACGTCGCCAAATTAGCGACGTAGTGCGACTACGTAGCGACGTTATTGCTTTTTATGTGATGACATGGCATGCCTGCCACGTCAGCAGTTTAGCGACGTACATCGACCAAATTAGCGACGTCAACTCTCAGCCACGTCAGCTATTGAGCGACGGATTGCAACGTGACGGCGCTAATTAGCGACGTCCGAATACGTCGCTATACGTCGCAGAACGTCGCTATACATCGCAAATATTATGAAAAAAATTAAAAAAATTAAAAAAATATGTTTGGTATTTTTGTTATGCTGTACACAGACACACATCATCACAAAAATACCAAACATATTTTTTAAAAATTTGGGCAGCACCACATTTGTATATCAGATCATCGCTTATAATCCAGCGTAGGTATATTTGTCATCCCCGTCGCAGATATCACAAACATACATGTCCAAGTAAATATCATACATGTACTCAATAAAAATACCAACAAAGTAAATATCACAAACATACATGTCCAACAAACATACATGTCCACAATGGAGGGCAAATAAGAATGAAAATCAGTGTACAGAACGGTCAATGGGCCCATAGGGCTAATACATACAAAAATGATAAAAAATCTACTGGATCACTGAGGACCCCTGCCGCACATCTGAGATAGCATGTACTCATACTGCTCCTGTGCGAGCTGTATCGTAGGGGCAGTAGGAGGCAGTGCTATGTCTGGAGTCGGCGTCGTCGATGGACCGGGAGGTCGTATCTGCTCCAGCTCTCGCAGTCGCTCACCATGCGCAGCAAGGATACTCACCATCCTCTGAGTACTCTCCTCAATCGAAGTTTGTACCTGAGTGAGTGAGGCAGACATGGTCCTCTGCGATCCCTCCAGCTCGACCTGTCTACGCTCTGTGCGTTGCGTAGACTCGGTGAGCGTGTGCAAGCTGGCAGCTGTAGCCTGCTGCAGACTCATCAGCTCCTGTATACTGCGCTCGACCGCATCAAATCGTCCGGTGATCATCGGATCGTCGGATCGTCGCTCTACGGTATGGTGATCAGAAATCTGCTGCTGTAACTCGCGATGCAGCTCGTCGATCTGACGACCAATATCCTGAGCTCGTGATGACGCTTGCGAAGTAGGAGACTGCGCACTGACAGAGGGGGCCCGGGATGATTCTGAAGCCAAATAGGCGCCGTAGGATCCCGTACCGTAGTACGTACCCTTTTGAAGACCACCAATGGCGGTCATCCAGAGGTCGTCCGGTGATAGAGCTGTAGGCGGCTGGGAGAAAGTACCAGTCCCTCCCTCTGCTGGCGCACTAGCAGCAGCAGCCGCCTCCTCTTGTAGCCGAAGAAACTCGGCCTAGAACAATGTTTGCTAATGTCTAAGTGTTTGCTAAAGTCTATATTGATATCTATTTTCCTGTTTTCTAAATTATAGTAAATTAATATAAAGAATAGAACGTACATATGCCTGCGTCGCCCTCTCGTCAATGAACTTCCCAGCCCTCCGATGGGTGACCAGGAAGACGGTCATCATGTTGGGGTCCTCACCCTTTTTTACATGTTAAAATATATTATCTATTATTAGTATTAAATATTCTATCCAACTATATATAAAATGATGTCCGTCATAGGAAACGTACCAGACGACGAAAATGCTCCGTCATCGAAATGGAGTACCCCACCACTTACTGGCGCTCGATCGCGCCACCTTGGCCTTGTCAGACCGCTCCTGCTACATGGCCTCGCCGAATCTAGCCTTCATCGCAGTCCATTGCTCTGGCGTGATCCAACCATGGATCGGCTTTCCGGAGCGATCACGAGACTTCTGGTCGTGGATCGCATCACGGATGAGCTTGCCTGCGACGGCAGAAAATTGGGCCTCGATCTTCGCCGCCCGGTGTGGTGGATAGAAATAGGTCCTTTACAAGAAGTAAAATAGAAAAGTTGTATAATATACACAAATGATTATTAAAATTTTAAAATAAACAAATTTTTACCTTGAAGTGGGCCAACCAAAAGGCCTTCCTATCTGCGGGAGCATCTGAGTAGTTAATCCAAGGCCCACCATAGTTCTGCCTCAGAAATAACCCCAGTTGTCTCTGTACTACAGGAGGCCGATATCTATACAATAATAAATTTAATGAATATACATGTACATATAATCATTTGAGAAATATATATTAACTAATTAACTTACTTCATAGGCTCGTCCGTTCAAATCTCCATACGCATCTCGTTTGGGAGAGCGCATGGAGGGTCGCTCTCACCTCCTGCCTGGGCAGGATCAGTCTGATCGCCGTCCTCCATATGCTCGGTATTGGCTCTCCCCATGGAGCCGTCGGCAGGAGGAATGCTGGACGTGGAAGGAATACTGGACGCGGGATCAGGAATGCTGGACGACGAGGAAGGAGTCGCCAACCTGCTGGAACTGCTCTGTCCCGGTAATGGACCGGGAACAGAACGGTACACTGGCGTACTCGAAGATTAGGATGAGGGTACAGAATCTGCATCCCCAGCCCGAGGCAGACGGGACTGCCTAATAGTATCCTCCGTGTCGTCCTCCTGGTCTATACATACCTGGTAATAACATATGACAATAAAACAAATATACATATTTATATGATAGACATCACAGATTTTTGAAAAATATCATAGTCACAGATAAAAGTGTCACTAAAGTGTCACAGATTTATATAATAAAAGTGTCACTAAAGTGTCAAATAAGATGATAAAATAAACGTATAGATTTAATCCTCTTCTGAAAATTCATCTAGTTCGTTTAGCTCATCTTTTTCTTCTTTTTCTTCTTTTTTCTTCTTCTTCTTCTTCTTCTTCTTCTTCTTCTTCTTCCTCCTCTACATCTTCACTTTCATCTGCATCTTCCTCTTCAGATAATTCTACTTCTTCTACACAATTAGATGTGTAATGAAGAACTTCCGTCGTGTCCACTTCTATAATATTTGTTACAAGAGGTAGTTCATCCACTTGATAAGCTATATCGTCAACCTCACAGGTATTTCTAGCATTGGTCTTGTATACTGCCCACCAGTCCGACCTTGTTGTTTTCCATTTAGGATAACTTGTGAAGTACACGAGCTGAGCCTGACTTGATAGGACAAATGGTTCATAGGCTTGATATCGACGTCGATAGTTTATATCCACAAGACCGTGCTTGTCTACTTTCCAACCTTGACTTTCAATCGGATCGAACCAATCACACCTGAATAACACAATCTTAGCAGGCTCTATTCCATAACTATATGTCAGCTCCACAATCTCCCGTAGGACGTCAAAGAAATCCTTGCCCATATCAACATCTTTGTAGTTCGAAGATCTGATACACAAACAGCTGTTTTTGGTGGAGTCGAGATCCACAAAGTTGTCTCTGATCGAGCAAGTTGTTGACTTCAACCTAAACCCATTAACACAGTAGCTTGGCCATATTTTTGTAGCATAAATTGGTCCCTTGGCTAGCGTTCTAATAGACTCATTCTCAAGTCTTGCGTATGGACGATCGACCTAAATACTACGAAAAAATAAATTAAGCTCATTCTCAAGTGCATATACAGAAAGGTAATTACAGAGTTCTCAAGTCTTACATATGCACTCAACCATGATGGAAAATAATGTCTCATTTCTTGTTCTAGTTTTTCTTCTGTTATGTGTGGCCTACCTGACCTCACATCATCATTAAATATGCTGAAAACAACATAGTTCAATTAATGTAATAGTATAATAATCAACACTATTAAAATAATATAGTCATATTAATTACTTACCCCTCCAGCTTCTCTACTTCATCATCGTCGTAGTTGAGTAATACATACACCTGAGCAGCCTTTAGCTCATCATCGTTCAGATATCTCTTCTTCATTTTACCTGATGGCTTTCCTGGAGCATTGAATACCTTCAGTATTGTATCATTACATTCATGATCTCCGTCGTTGTTTTTGGAAGCTCTCGTTCTATTAGTTGCAATATGAGGCTTGAAATACATCGAACAAAAGTTTGTAATCTCCTCGAGAACATAGGCATCACAAATAGAACCCTCGACCCGTGCCTTATTTTCACCTTTCTTTTTAGGTGATTCAAATGTCGCTCAAACGGGTACATCCATCGATATTCGACGGGTCCACCAACACGTGCCTCATAGGATAGATGAATCGGCAAATACTCTATAGAGTCGAAGAATCCAGGAGGAAACACCCTCTCTAAATTGTACAGTATTACCGTAATGTCCTTCTCTCGCTTTTCTAGACGATCAACGAGCAATTTCTTAGAACAAAGATCCCTGAAGAATATGCTAAGCTCCGTCAATGGATCCCAAAATACCTGCGGTAAAAATTCCTGAAATGCAATCAGAATTAACCTCTCCATGAATATGTGACAATCGTGGCTCTTCATACCCGTCAATTTGTTTTCCTTCGGATCGACACATCTTCTCAGATTTGACACATATCCGTATGAAAATTTTAGGCCCTGGATCTACCGACAAAGTCCCACTTTATCCTCCTTGTCCAGTGAGAAAATTGACTTCGGCAGGAACTGTTTTCCATTCTCCTCTATCAAATACAACGCAGGGCGTTTGCATATTTCTTCTAAGTCCAACCTGGCCTTGGGATTGTCTTTCATTTTTTTTTTACGTCCATCAGAGTATTAATTATGTTATCAAACACATTCTTCTTAATATGCATGACATCAAGATTATGTCTGATCAGATTGGTACTCCAGTATGGCAGATCCCAGAATATGCCCCTCTTTGTCCAGCTATGATCTCTACTAAATTCATCGCACTTGTACCCAGTTGTAGGATCTTCGATAGCACTTGAAAAATCTCTAACCTCCTCCTATATCGTGGCTCTGCACCACCTTGGCGGTGGATCACCCTTCTCTATAATGCCGGCACGGAATGCATTCCTGTTCCTTCTGAATGGATGATCTTTTGGCAGAAATTGCCGATGACAATAAAAAAAGCACGGTTTTTTTTCGTATTTCAAACGGAAAGCCTTAGTACGGTCCATGCAATACGGACATAAGAGACGGCTATGAGTGCTCCATCCAGATAATATTTTATAGGTCGGAAAGTCATTGATGGTCCACATAAGGGTTGCCTTCATCTGAAAATTCTGCTTCCTGGAAATATCGTATGTGTTAGCGCCTACTTTCCATAACTGATTCAACTCATCTATCAAAGGCTGTAAGTACACATCAATGTTCCTCTTGGGATTGTTCGGACCATGAATTATAACGGTTAGAAACATGTACTGAGTCTTCATGCACATCTAAGGCGGTAGGTTATACGGAGTGACAATCACAGGCCAGCACGAATACTGGGATCCCGAAAGACCAAAAGGAGTAAAACCGTCATAAGATAGCCCCAACCTGATATTACGCGGATCTGAAGCAAAATTAGGATACACTCGATCAAAGTGCTTCCACGCTTCTCCAACGGATGGGTGATCCAACACTCCTTCAATCTGTTCTCGCATGTGCCAACTCATATTTTTGGCCGTCTCTTTTACCATAAATAATCTTTGCAACCGCGGCGTTAAAGGCAAGTAGTACATTGAATCGGTTGGTCTTCTTACACTGGTAGACCTTCCTGTACTAGTTGTCTTATAGCGATCAACACCACAAAATCTGCACACATCTGCGTCCTTGTCGTCTTTGTAGTACAGCATGCACCCATTGCGACAAGAATCGATTTTCTTGTATCCCATCTAGAGCGATCTTACCATCCTCTTAGACCGATAGAAGGCTTTAGGTAACTTAGCACCCGCCGACAAGATCTCTATAATCAACTCCAACACTCGGTTGTAGCATTCTTGCGACATGTTAAAATCTGACATAATGCTCAACAGTCTTGTAACCACCTCCAACGGTGAACGATCCTCACAATCAGGATACAATAGAGTCCTTACATTCTCCAGCAACTCCATGAACTTTGCAGCATCGACATTCAGTACCTCCTCAGCTGTATCATGAACGAAACTAGGCCCCGCAGTGTCACGCCCCGCTCCCGTAGGAGCGATCGTCCTCGCTAAGGCGTGATACCGCACGAGCCTAGATTGTGCTCGTACAAGACAGTTTCATAACGGCCGATTACATCGGCTGCGACGGGGTCATCGCACAGAGGTCCTAAGCAGAAATATTGAAACATGCAGCAAAAATCAAAGACAAAACACAAATTATTCAAAACGTGCTCTTTATTGATATTGAACAATCAGATTACAATAGGCGCAAGGCCATGATTACAAGTCTCTCAGGCTCACTTTTTTCTGATTTACAAGTCACTCTGCTCTCTCTCATCTCTCGATACAATGCTTGAGCCAGCGGAAGCTTCGGAAGGCGATGTCCATACATTATGTCCTGTATAAGTCTTGAGTCCATGCGGCCGCACGCTTCGAGTCGCCAAGGAACTCTGTGCCTCGAGCTTCTACATGTGCCTGCACATGAAGTCTGTGTGGGTGTCAGTACTCAACTGTACTGGTGGAGTGAGCTCCTCGCCCACCCATAGAAAACCGACACGTTTTATTTACTTTTTGTAATACAAGTCCCTTTACGATTGTCTTTCTAGTCTTGCCTTAGGATCAGTTTTAAGACAACGATGCCTGACCAAATCAATGTGCAACGACATGGTCGTGCTACAATACCAACGTGTATTACGATTGAGGCAGTGCCTCATTGCCTAGGTACTTGACCAAACTTCAACTCAGGACGGCAGGGTCGTGCCATACTCTATTCGTGCCTTCAACATAATCGAGACAGCGCTTTGCCGACGAACAACTTATGCGAACTCGGCCGTGCCAAGACATTCACTTAAACCCAAGTGCCTCTAGACCAATTCTCGTGCCAACGACATCAAAGGGATGACTCGTGCTGGTCGTGCCGCTAGACTTGATTGTGCCTTAGGACCTTGCTTAGACTTGTTCGTACATCAAGATTGAGGCCATGGCTCGCAACTTATCAAGATTTATCAAGCTACCGCCTTGCGGCCTTTCCTGACTTAAACTCAAGACAACTCACATTCAAACTATACAACTTATATGCCGACAACATAAGACTCGACGCCACATCTCGTGCCGAAGCACGTAGCCTACGTTGCAACCAAATCTTAGGCCCAATATTTTGTGTTCCAACTATACTCACATATTCAACTCGACTTCCTTGATACACTACACTCAATACTCGACTCAATCCAAGGCCCAGCGCTATAATGGACTTGGCTCAGGGGATTCGGTCTGCCCTTCCATGGGTAGCTAGCCCCGGAAGCGCCGAATCTCCCATGCGGTTATCCAGCATCCTTCTTTGAGCCAACTCGCTTCTTCCGGGCCGAATGATCTCGGCGTCCCGGTGATCACTCGAGAAGACTTCCACCTTGTACAAGTTGTCCAATGACCATGCAAGACTCGACTCGAACTGACGTCTCATACAGTCAATCTACTTCTAGTGTTACCATCTCTTTCAGGGCTAAGTTCAACACTTCTCACTTCTAAGACCTTGTCTCGGCGACCCAGTCGCGAGTATTCTTCTTTCTTGCCTCGACGACCCAGTCGCGAGCATTCTTCTTTCTTGTCCTATCATTTCACTCAACTCAAGAACAACTATTGAAACACTTTCCAAAACTTAAGAAATCAACCGTGGCCCGTGCCTTAGACAGACATGGTTCTATAGGCGACGCTATCGCTCAAGTCATATACTTTATACGACGAGCCTTATTCTCAAGGGACTATGCGACTTGACAACCGCAGATAGAGCGGGACAGTGCTAGAAATGGCTTCGATAGACCAACATAACTCTTGTCTAACTTATTCGGGCAGCGACTCGACGAGCAAAGGCTACACCAAGCTCCGCGTCGAGGGAACGTGCTATTCACGGGGTTGACTTGAACAACCAAGTTTTCGGGTGCCTAGACTTAAGCCAACATGTCGTACAATACACGAAATATATGAAGGCTATGCCAAGCCTTGGACGACGGGACCGTGCATGCTTTATTAAGCATTCCTGTGGACGACGCCTATGACTTAGGCCAGTTCAAGCGTTGGGGCAAAACGACAGGACCGTGCATGCTTTATCAAGCATTCACGCGGGCGACGCCTATGACTTAGGCTAATTCGAGTGTCGTGGCAACTTAGCAACTTAAGACAACTTCCTTCTCCCAAGCCACGGGAATGAAGGATCGAGTGCCATTCGAAAGCACGCTGAACACACTTCTAAGACGGCTGTGGGACATTTTCCAAGTTCTAAGACATTCTGACCCGTCGGGATTATTCCCTTAGCTATGTGGATGCGTCTCTTTTATTATCAAGCCTAACTTGTGCAAGTTGAAAACATGCGAGTTATTATATGAAGGCTAAGATGAGGCAAGTTCACCGAAGCTACCCCACCTGAGCGAGCGGTCGCCTTGACCGAGCGATGTCTCCGAGTCGCCGTTGTAAGGCCAAGTCCGAACGTCGTTGGCGTTTCCATTCCTCCGATTGACTTTGCGAAACGGGACACTACAACATACACAACTCAGAACAAGTCTTGTCCTCGAGACTTTCCTGAAGACAAGCGATCCTACCATTTCTATGGCCAAGAATTAATTGTGCCTAGATACGGAGCTATAACCGTCGTACGGGGTACGCCTACGCGTTTCTTTGAGTCCGAGCCACGCTCACACTATTATCATTCTTTCTCTTAACACGATTTCAAGTTCTCAACACTCTTCCATTACTCAAGTCACACTTGCATTCAACGTATCACTCGATCGGATCGTGCACGCATTCCAGGCGTCCCTAAAATACATGCATTCAACCAAGCCGCATGATAGAGAATTCGTTATTCTCACTCGAGTTGTATCGTGCACATACTCAGGCATCCCTGAATTATATGCATGTCAGCCGAATCTCGTGAGGGGCATACTCTTGATTCACACTATCCATCCACACCAATCCCCATGATCTATCTTTTTTGATTGCAATACTTTAACCAGGGTGTCTCGCCTAACCGCTAGGCCATTTCTCAAGTCTAAGTCAATGTCAGGATTGGAATCATAGTTCTCTAACAACAATAATGCCAACACTGACCCCAAATCCTAGGGTCAAACCAAAGTCGATAGTACAGGGTTTTCTACCCAAGCTCGCGTCACTCAGATTTCTAAACATCGAGCACGATCACCTAGTTCGCATCAAAGCACTCGTTGCGCATATTCGATTCTATTTCAAATTACCAACTCTAACCAATTCATGTATTCGATCACAAGGTCATCTAGCTCGACAATATGTTGCATCCCAATCTCACGCGAGTCCGATCATCCACGGTGGTTCATGAATCACCATACAACGCTCCCGCGGAATAATCATTTTCATCGGGGCGTAAATCTTGTTTGAGTCTAGACTAATTCATTCTCGATACGTGGATTGGACCTATTCAATCCTCAAGTTCAATTCATCAAGCACACGAAGTCATCCTCGAGTCCACCTTCGTGTCAAACCACATGTCGATGCATACAAGTTGCCACGCCATGCAAGTTCGATTACCCCCGCTATATAAATCACCATACCAGCGCTTACGCGGAGTAATTGCCCTAATCGGCACGACGCATGTGCGAGGCTGGAGTTGCGCTCGCATAAGACAAGAACGTCAACGTTGTGCTTATCGACGAAGAAAATCCAAACATTCTTATTTTTCATCAAGCCAAGATCTCAGTTCGATAGTCCGTTCGTCATTCGTTCAACTAGGAAATCCTCGAGCCAAGTTTATCATTTCTTTGACACATTTCAACATCCCGAGTATAGCATCCATCGAAATAATGACATTTGCACGATCATCATTCGCCGAGTCAGAATATCCTCGAGTTATCGCATATCGATCTTTGATACGCCTCAATACCATCGATGATATGCGTAACCTGACGATCTTCCTTTGCAACCAATTTTGAGTCGTGCCACTGATACTATTGTCCAAACTGGATATACCACAATCCCTCAATATTCAAGATCAAGTTCGATCGCTATTCCTCAAGCTAGTTTCAATATCGTTCTCGAAAACTCAAATCATATTTCATTTTTATTCATCGTTCCGAATCGTTTTATAACTCGCGTTGCCCATTAACAAGTTGTCCGAACGATATCTCGTTCGGGACACTCGAAGTCACGACCAACTAAGCGTAACGCGTTCTAAGGCTTTGCGCGATCGCATCGCCTCGTCGACATACTCATTTTTACTCGTAATCCTCGATTTTTGCTCGAATGATTTCCAAGACAAACCATACACCACTCGAATTCGAGCCATCCGATCTAGTCCTCAATCACATTTGCGTAATTTGCTAAGACATCCTTTAGATTCGTTCGACGAATCTTTAGCGTATTCGCTCACGTCGTGTTGACGTACTAAGTCATTCGCACTATTCTTCAAAATCCAAATCAATCTTTCGTGCACACCTAAGCATTATTCCAATAGTATTTACTATCGATAGACACTCTAAGTGTAGTTTCATTCCCGACCGAGCGATACTTGATATTGCTCGCGATTCGTTTGCACCAAAAAGTCGAGGTGCGCGACACGCGGCACAACTTAGCCAAAAGGCCGTGTGCATAGCCATCCTGTACGGACTATACTCCGAGTTCACATGCTCATTTGCTAATGTCGACGTAGGACTAATTAGGCACGCACGCGACTTGCTAACTTTTGTATGTGTTTTCTATCGAGTCAAAATTGACACCGTTCGGCACAAAGGCCTTCCGATGCGTTCGATTGAACACTTGCATGAGATTTTAAAAATATTTAGACTTATTGTATGGACATGTCGAGGGACATTTGAGAGAGTGTGCACACTTCTTTATCCAAGAACGAGCTTTCAAAACTGAGAGATTCGACATGAAGCCCAAGGACGTAAGGCCGTGCTCTGATACCATTATGTCACGCCCCGCTCCCGTAGGAGCGATCGTCCTCGCTAAGGCGTGATGCCGTACGAGCCTAGATTGCGCTCGTGCAAGACAGTTTCATAACGGCCGATTACATCAGCTGCGACGGGGTCGTCGCACAGAGGTCCCAAGCAAAAATATTAAAACATGCAGCAAAAATCAAAGACAAAACACAAGTTATTCAAAACGTGCTCTTTATTGATATTGAACAATCAGATTACAATAGGCGCAAGGCCATGATTACAAGTCTCTCAGGCTCACTTTTTTCTCATTTACAAGTCACTCTGCTCTCTCTCATCTCTCGATACAATGCTTGAGCCAGCGGAAGCTTCGGAAGGCGATATCCATACATTATGTCCTGTATAAGTCTTGAGTCCACGCGGCCGCACGCTTTGAGTCGCCAAGGAACTCCGTGCCTCGAGCTTATACCTGTGCCTGCACATAAAGACTGTGTAGGTGTCAGTACTCAACTGTACTGGTTGAGTGAGCTCCTCGCCCACCCATAGAAAATTGACACATTTCATTTACTTTGTGCAATACAAGTCCCTTTACGATTGTCTTTCTAGTCTTGCCTTAGGATCAGTTTTAAGACAACGATGCCTGACCAAATTGATGTGCAACGACATAGTCGTGCTACAATTCTAACGTGTATTGCGATCGAGGCAGTGCCTCATCGCCTAGGTACTTGACCAAACTTCAACTCAGGACGGCAGGGTCGTGCTATACTCTATTCGTGCCTTCAATATAATCGAGACAGCGCTTTGCCGACGAGCAACTTAAGCGAACTCGGCCGTACCAAGACTTTCACTTAAACCCAAGTGCATCTAGACCAATTCTCGAGCCAACGACGTCAAAGGAACGACTCGTGCTGGTCGTGCCGCTAGACTTGATTGTGCTTTAGGACCTTGCTTAGACTTGTTCGTACATCAAGATTGAGGCCGTGCCTCGTAACTTATCAAGATTTATCAAGCTACCGTCTTGCAGCCTTTTCTGACTTAAACTCAAGACAACTCACATTCAAACTATGCAACTTATATGCCGACAACATAAGACTCGACGCCACATCTCGTGCCGAAGCACGTCGCCTACGTTGCAACCAAATCTTAGGCCAAAAACATTTTGTGTTCCAACTATACTCACACATTCAACTCGACTTCCTTGATACACTACACTCAATACTCGACTCAATCCAAAGGCATTTATGCGGATCGCCGCCCATGCCGACTCATCTATATGAACTAGTCACTAGCGCCAAGCGTTATAATGGACTTGGCTCAAGGCATTCGGTCCGCTCTTCTATGGGTAGTTAGCCCCGGATGTCACGCCCCGCTCCTGTAGGATCGATCGTGTCACGCCCCGCTCCCGTAGGAGCGATCGTCCTCGCTAAGGCGTGATGCCGCACGGGCCTAGGTTGCGCCCGTACAAGGCCAAGTCCAGAAACGGCCGATTTGAGCTAGGCCACAGAGTCGCACAGAGTGTCCCCATTTGCAGCGGAAAGTAAATGAACACAAGTTGAAGCGAATTCAAACTCTTTATTGATTTTCAAGAAGTTTACAAGCGGTGCTAGGCCGATATTACAAATCGCTCAAGCTCTCTCTCTGAAACATAAAAGGCGTGCCAAGTGGCTTACAACATGGAATGATTCATGGCGATGTTCCGATACATTATGTCCTGTATAGGGTGCTTCAGCTTCTTGCAACGCTCTAAGGCTCCAGAGATAGCTCCGTGCCTTAGCACGTTAGATGGAAGCTCCGCACCCGCCGGCGTCTCCTGCATCCTGCAAGCAGACTGTGGGGTTATCAGTACATTGTTATGCACTGGTGGGGAGGCTAGCTCGCCCACAATGCTATCATTACCGAACACGTTCCATTTACTTTTGTGTATCTCAATCATTCATTGTCTTTCTAATCTTGCCTTAGGATCAATTTCATGGCATATTACATAGCCTATCTCGTGTTGCCAATTTTAAGTGTCGTATGGAAATACATACATAACTTACCCATACTTACCGTCCGGCCTTCCCTGTTCAATTTAAACCAAGTTAGTCAACAATTCATATATTTTAACTTAACATGATTCACATAAACATTTTAGTGCCAAGGGCGTGTTCCTGCCTTAGATTTTAACGCATCGTAGGCATGTTTTCAAGTTCATTAGCACGAAGTACTCCTTATGATTTGGTGCATTACATTTTCAAGCCTATACATAATGCGCTTCATTCAATTAACTTTAGACTACTTTGATTTCAATGCAAAGGCTTGCACGTGGATTGCCACCAGCAAAGCCCACTTAACTCTATATGCACCGGTCGCTGGCACCACAAGCCATTTTGGACATCCAAGCCATTGTATTTCTCAACCAACGTAGGGTGTGGGCTGGCACACACCCCGTTAGTCTCTTAAAAATACTGCTGCACTTACGTCCCCTGGATGGCCAAGTCCACACCCAGGCAGCCCGTAAGCCCCTTTTGATTCCGCCTAGGCCGGCATATCCCCCCTTTGATCATGCCGCGGAATCCCTTTTCTTTACGGTCACAGCATTTGCCATCCCTCGCTCGTGCCGTTTGTCCACGACCATTTCGTATTAACTTGTCATAGGCTAACCCATAGCCACAATGCGTTATCGACCAGGTTGGCGTCCGTGCAGCGCGGGTAGCGAGCCCCGTTGCACGTGCCCATCATACCTGTCGCTAACCATTCCTTTCCTTCTAATCTTTTATTCATTTCTTAATTTCTTTCTTTCACTTGTCCATTCGTTCATTGATTCAATTTCGTATTCATGCTTTCGTTGATTCATTCATTCACCTTCCCGTACGGGAGTCGCCTTGGCGACCCATCGGTCCCATAGCCTTTCAATGTTGCTATACTCTACTCGGAACGACTATATCGATAGTCTTCCATTTTATTGTTGTAAACCATTCATTGTTTCATTGTTTGAATGCATCAGGGACGTAAACATTAGCTTGTGCCTTAGCACGAGCGTGGAGCGCGGTGCGAGAGTTCTCATAATTTTCCATGTTCCTTTCCATATTCTATACAAGCATACAAGATGGGATTAATCCCTTAGCTAGGTGCGTTGGGTCATTTATTAGCATGCGCAGTGTTATCGCCTACCGATTTCAGTGATAGTGACCATATTATTATGTGTCTAGGCTAAGCAAAGACGGGTTCATCGGAGCCACCCACCTTAGCGATGTTCGCATCGGTCGAGCGATACTCTGAGCGCGCCTTTGATAGTCTAAGTCTGGATTCATCTTTGACGGCCATTGTAAGTCTTGCATCGATTCTTCATCAGGTCGATGCCAACTCTTCGGGTCGATGGCTCGTTTGAGTCATTGCACTTGCCGTTTGAATCGGCGTTCCGCTAGGGCGGAGCGGGTCATTACATAATACACCACTCAAAACAAGTCTCGTCCTCGAGACTTCCTGAGTGCAGGTCATCCTACCATTCCTTAACTCGCATCGCCGTGTTTCTTAGGCAATCCCTATCGAACGGCTCTATCGTTCTATGGCACCGAACTATACTCGATACCTTTCCAAGTTCCGTGTCGCATACGTTTGGTCGATTTTTATTGAGTAACTTTTCATTCATTTTAAAGTTGATGGCACTTATTCAATTCAAGTGTTTCTTCGACTTGGTTGCTTTTTCGACGTATCATGGGACTGAAACAGTCGCACGAGGTGCGTTGAAATTCTCAAACACGAGAGTCGTAGGCTGAGGCAAACTCACTTATTCGTTCATGCGCATCTCAACACCCACTCGCAGCTGCATTCGAGTTCATCATATTGCTGAGTTTGGATCGTACACGCATTCAAGGCGTCCCCCGAATACGTACATTTCAACCAAGCTTAGCGACTAGCGAAGTCGGACAAGCTACTCGTGATAGTTTCGATTTGCCGATCGTTTTGCTAATTTTGATTTAAAACCGAACTCACGTGTGTATCACATATCGTTTATCTCGGTCCTCGAGATGATTCGATTCGCTTCTCAAGCGTTATTGTCCACGAAATTAGTATGATTTCTTCTTAGCGGGGTCGACCAAGCCTAAGTAATTTTCGTCCGATTCGAGACTAAGTATCGTACTATCATCGAGTACGTCTTCCGACCAATGATTCAATTAGTTATTCCAACTTTACTTGCGCATCATCCATTCCTATCATTCCCTTCGTTTGGGGCCATTCTCGCCGTCGTTCACGCACACTCCCAGTTCCCCGTCCTACTCTAAGTCTTATTGTCCCAAGTCTATCGTCCGTCCAGACGATACTGTAAATGCCATCGCACAGGTTCAATCACTCGGCATAGGGTCGTCCGCCTATCCGCTAGGTCAGCTCACAAGGTCATAGTTACAAGTCAAGTCCGTCGCTCATCGTACAAGGTCGTTGCACGACGCTCGCCCCAAATCCTATGGTCAAACCATTTGTTTGCTTGTACGGGTGTTTCTACCCAAGCTCGCGTCACTCAAATTTCTAAACATCGAGCACGGTCACCTAATTTACATCAAGACTTACGTTGCACATACTCAATTCCGTTCCATCACCAGTTCTAACCAATTCGTGTATTCGATCACGAGGTCATCCAGCTCGTCAATACATTGTGCCCCAATCTCACGCGAGTCCAATTATCTACGACGGTTCATGAATCACCATGCACGCTCCCGCGGAATAATCATTCTCATCGGGACGTAACTCTTGTTTGAGTTTTAGACTAACCCATTCTCGATACGCGGATTGGACCTACTTAATCCTCAAGTTCAATCTTTCAAGCACATAAATTCATTCTCGAGTCCATCTTCGCGTCAAACCACAAGTCGAAGCATACGAATTGCCACGCCATGCAAGTGCCGATCACTCCCGCTGTACGAATCACCATACCAGCGCTCACGCGGAGTGATAGCCCTAGTCGGCATGACGCATGTGCGAGACTGGAGTTGCGCTCGCATAAGACAAGAATGTCAACGTTGTGGTTGTCAACGAAGCAAATCTAAGCATTTCATTTTCTATCCAAGCCAAGCTCGATAGTCCATTTATATTTCGTTCAACTAGAAAATCCTCGAGCCAAATCTATCTTTTCCTCGACACATTTTTAACATTTCAAGTATAGCATCCAACGGAACAATGACATTTGCACGACCGTCATTCGCCGAGTCAGAGTGCCCCCGAGTTATCGCATATCGATCTTTGATACGCCTCAATACCATCGACGATATGCATAACCTGACGATCTTCCTTTGCAACCAATTTCGAGTCGTGCGACTGATGCTATTGCCCGAGTTGGATAATCTATAATTTCCTCGATATTCAAGATCAAGTTCGATCGCTATTCCTCAAACTTGTTTCAAGATCGTTGTTCAAAACTCAAGTCACATTTCATTTGAATAAATCCCAAATCGTACGTGCGATCCTCTAAGTTTCCTCGACCAAGACCTTCACTTTCATTTATCGTTCCGAATCGTTTTCTAACATACGTTGCCCATTCACAAGTTGTCTGAACGACATCTCGTTCGGGACATTCGAAGTCACGATCAACTAAGCGTGACGTGTTCTAAGGCTTTGCGCGATCGCATCGCCTCGCCGACATACCCGTTTTATCCGTATATCTTGTAGTCTCGCTCGAACAATTTCTATAACGTCCATACACCACTCAGGGTTCGAGCCACTCGACTAGTCGTCGTCACTCATTCTTATTCTTCTTCGAACCTATCACATACACTACTCGGATTCAAGCCATACGATCTAGTCCTCAATCACGTTCGCGTCATGCGCTAAGCCATCCTTCAGATTCGTTCGACGAATCTCTAGCGTAATCGCTCACGTCGCCTTGACATACTAAGTCGCCCGCACTAATCCTCAAAATCCAAGCCAATCTTTCATGCACGCCTAAGCGTTAGTTTGATAGCATTCATATCGATCTACACTCAAAGTGTATCTCCGTTCTTGATCGAGCAGTACTTGATATCGCTCGCCACTCGATTGTACCAGAAGTCGAGATGCGCGACACACGGCACAACTTAGCCAAAAGGCCGTGTGCATGGCTATCCCGTGCGGACTATATTCGAGTTCACATGCTCACTTATCCTCGTTCGAGCGATAATCGATCTCACTCGTAACTCGTTTGCACCAGAAGGTCTAGGTGCACGATACTCTGCACAACTTAGCCAAAAGGCTGCATGCGTAACCATCCCGTTCGAACTATACTTTGGTCTCGTGTACTCGTTTGCTGTCAGTGTAAGCTCATTCAAGCACGCACTGCGTTTGCTAACTCTTAGCATCGGTTCCTTCCAACTCAAGTCCGTCATGGTGGCGCAAAGGCCTTCGTCTATCGATCCCATCCAACCGAGTACTCGTACGAGCTTTTGAAAATATTAGACTTATTGTATGGAACATCCCGAGGCACAATGAGAGAGAGCGTACACTTCTTTTGTTTCCAACCGAGCTTTCAAAACTGAGAGAATCGAAATGAAGTCCAAGGACGTAAAGCCGTGCTCTGATACCAATCTGTCATGCCCCGCTTCCGTAGGAGCGATCGTCCTCGCTAAGGCGTGATGCCGCACGGGCCTAGGTTGCGCCCGTACAAGGCCAAGTCCAGAAATAGCCGATTTGAGCTAGGCCACAGAGTCGCACAGAGTGTCCCCATTTGCAGCGGAAAGTAAATGAACACAAGTTGAAGCGAATTCAAACTCTTTATTGATTTTCAAGAAGTTTACAAGCGGCGCTAGGCCGATATTACAAATCGCTCAAGCTCTCTCTCTCTGAAACATAAAAGGCGTGCCAAGTGGCTTACAACATGGAATGATTCATGGCGATGTTCCGATACATTATGTCCTGTATAGGGTGCTTCAGCTTCTTGCAACGCTCCAAGGCTCCAGAGATAGCTCCGCGCCTTAGCGCGTTCGATGGAAGCTCTGCACCCGCCGGCGTCTCCTGCATCCTGCAAGCAGACTGTGGGGTTATCAGTACATTATTATGCACTGGTGGGGAGGCTAGCTCGCCCACAATACTATCATTACCGAACACGTTCCATTTACTTTTGTGCATCTCAATCATTCATTGTCTTTCTAATCTTGCCTTAGGATCAATTTCATGGCATATTACATAGCCTATCTCGTGTTGCCAATTTCAAGTGTCGCATGGAAATACATACATAACTTACCCATACTTACCGTCCGGCCTTCCCTGTTCAATGTAAACCAAGTTAGTCAACAATTCATATATTTCAACTTAACATGATTCATATAAACATTTTAGTGCCAAGGGCGTGTTCCTGCCTTAGATTTTAACGCATCGTAGGCATGTTTTCAAGTTCATTAGCACGAAGTACTCCTTATGATTTGGTGCATTACATTTTCAAGCCTATACATAATGCGCTTCATTCAATTAACTTTAGACTACTTTGATTTCAATGCAAAGGCTTGCACGTGGATTGCCACCAGCAAAGCCCACTTAACTCTATATGCACCGGTCGCTGACACCACAAGCCATTTTGGACATCCAAGCCGTTGTATTTCTCAACCAACGTAGGGTGTGGGCTGGCACACACCCCGTTAGTCTCTTGAAAATACTGCTGCACTTACGTCCCCTGGATGGCCAAGTCCACACCCAGGCAGCCCGTAAGCCCCTTTTGATTCTGCCTAGGCCGGCATATCCCCCCTTTGATCATGCCGCAGAATCCTTTTTCTTTACGGTCACAGCATTCGCCACCCCTCGCTCGTGCCGTTTGTCCACGACCATTTCGTATTAACTTGTCATAGGCTAACCCATAGCCACAATGCGTTATCAACCAGGTTGGCGTCCGTGCAGCGCGGGTAGCGAGCCCTGTTGTACGTGCCCGTCATACCTGTCGCTAACCATTCCTTTCCTTCTTATCTTTTATTCATTTCTTAATTTCTTTCTTTTACTTGTCCATTCGTTTATTGATTCAATTTCGTATTCATCCTTTCGTTGATTCATTCATTTACTTGTTTTATTCGTTCATTCTTTATTTATACATTATGCAACTTCCCGTGCGGGAGTCGCCTTGGCGACCCATCGGTCCCATAGCCTTTCAATGTTGCTATACTCTACTCGGAATGACTATATCGATAGTCTTCCATTTTATTGTTGTAAACCATTCATTGTTTCATTGTTTGAATGCATCAGGGACGTAAACGTTAGCTTGTGCCTTAGCACGAGCGTGGAGCGCGGTACGAGAGTTCTCATATTCCTTTCTATATTCTATACAAGCATACAAGATGGGATTAATCCCTTAGCTAGGTACGTTGGGTCATTTATTAGCATGCGCAGTGTTATCGCCTACCGATTTCAGTGATAGTGTCCGTATTATTATGTGTTTAGGCTAAGCAAAGACGGGTTCATCGGAGCCACCCACCTTAGCGATGTTCGCATCGGCCGAGCGATACTCCGAGCGCGCCTTTGATAGTCTAAGTCTGGATTCATCTTTGACGGCCATTGTAAGTCTTGCATCGATTCTTCATCAGGTCGATGCCAACTCTTCGGGTCGACGGCTCGTTTGAGTCGTTGCACTTGCCGTTTGAATCGGCGTTCCGCTAGGGCGGAGCGGGTCATTACAGATTGTCCTCGCTAAGACATGATGCGGCACGAGCCTAGATTGCGCTCGTGCAAGGTGGGTTCCATAACGGTCGATTTCAGCGGCTGCGACGGGGTCATCGCACAGAAGTCCCAAGCAGAGACATTGAATAATAGCAGCAAAATTTAGAACAAAACACTAATCCTTCAAAAGAAGCTCTTTATTGATATTGAAACATAGATTACAATGGGGCACAAGGCCAAGATTACAGGTCTCTCAAGCTCACTCAAGCTCACATTACAAGTTCACTCAGCTCTCTCTCATCTCTCAATACATGTCTCGAACCAGCAAAAGCTTCGAAAGGCGACGCCCATACGTTATGTCCCGTATAAGTCCTTGTGTCCATGCGACCGCACGCTTCGAATCACCAATGAACTCCGTGCCTCGACGCATCCAAGCGAGCTCCGCGCCATGAGCTTCTACATGTGCCTGTACATGTAAACTATGTGGGTATCAGTACTCAACTGTACTGGTGGAATGAGCTCCTCGCCCACCCATACAAAACTGACATGTTTATTTACTTTGTGCAGCTTAGTCCCCTTTGTATTGTCTTTCTACTCTTACCTTAGGATCAGTTTTAGGACAGACACCTTGCCTACTTTGTGTCTTTAGACCATCCCGTGCTTGAAACATTCAACATTAACCTATCGAGTCGTGTTTGCCTTACGGCCATAATCAGAGACGCAACTACGCGATGGGGTTCCATTTTCGTGTGACCGTTCTTCAAACCCTTGCTGAGGCCGTGTCCCACAACTCGATGGGACTCAATCATTTTGCCGCCTCGCGGCCCTCGCTATTGTTATCACCAACTGACCCAATCAAGACTTCTGAACTTGTGTCGTCCGACTTTGCCTTGCGGCGGTTCCTGACTTAAACTCCAGACCACTCAAACCAACTTATGCAACTTATATGCCGACAACTCAAGACTCGACGCCACATCTCGTGCCGAAGCATGGTGTCTCCGTTGCAGCCAAATCTTAGGCCCAAACATTAACTTTTGACCGAGCACGCATTCGACTCGACTCTTGATTCACTTCATCTAATACTCGACTCAGTCCAAAGGTACACTCGCGGATTGCCGCCCGTGCCGACTCATCTATATGAGGTCACTAGCATGATAAGCTATCATGGATACATAGCTTGCGGTTGGCCGGGACCCTTCCAACACAAGGTAGCTAGCCCCCTGGAAGTCCCTGACTAACCCAGTGCTATCGAGTCAGCACAGCTATCACCGTGTTTCCTTTTGGCCGAAACGGTCACATGGCCCTGGGTTGCCGTTACGAGGAAACTCTATCTTGTCGACAAGTTGTCCAATGACCATACAAGACCTTTCACTCAAACTGACGTCTCACACAGTCATTGTACTCTTATTGTTATCATCTCTTTCCAAAACCAAGTTTAAGTCTTCTATCCTTGAGACCCCTCAAGGACCCCTCGATGACCCACGGTCGCGAGCATTCTTTCCATGTTACCATGTCATTTCATTCAACTCAGTACCTATTCGATAATCCTTTCTCCAAAAACCCATTAAATCAACCGTGGTTCATGCCTTAACACTAAGTCCGTGCATCGTGCCTTAGGCCCATCGTGCTCTACGCGACACTATCGCCCAACTCATACTCCATACGACTAGCTTTGAAATCGTAGGACTTCGTGGCTATACTCAGCTGTAGAACTCATAGGACCGTGCTTGGAATGTCTTGGGTCGACCACCATCCCTTTGCCTAACTTAACCAAGCCTACAACTTAACCCAAGGGACGAGCAAAGGCTATGTCAAGCCTTGCATCGTGGAAGCGTGCATGCTTTATCGAGTATTTACGCGGGCGACGCCTATGACTTAGGCTAATTCACAGTTTGTGTCAAAGACCAACTTTTCCTTTTCCCAAGCCACGAGATGAAGGATCGAGTGTCATTTTCAAAGCACGCCGTGCGCCAACTCTAAGCCGACCATTGGACCTTTCCATATTCTAACTCAATTCGACCCGTCGGGATTATTTCCTTTAGCTATGTGCATTCGTCTCTTTTATTATCAAGCCTACTTGTGCAAGTTGAAAACATGCAATTTATTATGTGAAGGCAAAGATGAGCCAAGTTCACCGAAACTACCCCACCTGAGCGAGCGGTCGCCTCGACCGAGCGATGTCTTCGAGCAGCCGTTGCAAGGCTAAGTCCGAACGCCGTCGGCGTTTTGATTCCTCCGATTGACTGAGCGGGACAGGGCACTATATCATACACCACTTAGAAAAAGTTTCGTCCTCGAAACTTACTGAGTACACTTATCGACTTATCACTTATTCAACATCCTATATTTTTCGCACACATTTCTCCTATGCATTTCTCAAATTCGAGCCACGCTCGTGCTACCCTCAATCCGTTCTTCAAAACTCACGATTTCAAAATCCTCGACACTTTTTCGTTCCTCCAGTCTCACTTGATTCAACGTATCACTTATACACTACAAAAAAGTGGACTTTTGGGACGACACTATTAAGAACACTAGTCTATAACATCCTAAAAAAAGTTTTGGAGACGACTTTGTTTTTTGTAACAAAAAAATAGTTATATTTGGGACATATTAAAAAAAATAGATCTTTTATTTGGGACTATTAAAATTTTCCGTCGTAGATAAATCCTAGGGTTGTCCCAAATAATCTCGGTGGGAATAACAAATATTTGGCTGCTCATTACCAAATTTTTTGGGAAAGTTTTTCCTCTCTCATATTCTCTCATATCCGTTGGATCTTTGAGCATAAATCCCCACCGCATGTTTAATTTTTTTTTTGGGTATCACAACCTCCAAAAATATGGGCATCAAAACCTTACAAAAATTGGGCATCCCCAAATCCCTCCTTCCTCCTTCTCCTAACCTTCCTCAAATTATAACCCTAATCCCAGCAGAGGAGCTCGGAGTCGAGAAGACCGGGCTTCTCTCGAAGGCGGCGGAGCTCGACGTGCTCCTTCTAGCACCTCGAATTCCAATCAAAGGTCGAGGGAGCTCGGGCTCCTCCGTCTCCCTCCCCCTCTTCCTTACCATACTTGTCGACGTCGTGGTCATCCCCGACGACAGTGCGACACTTGATGCTGTTTGAGGTTTGCTTCTAAGTGAACTCTGCTAGAATTTTTTGCTCTGTGGTGTTCTTATTGTTCTGTGGAGAGAACAAACATAATGGTTGATGATACATGGTCTATTCTATATCGTCTGCTGTGGATAATTCTGGTGATGTTTTGGTATTTGTTTCATTTACATAGGATTGATTGATCATCTATCTATGTAGATATTGATGGGAAGTTTTTATTCACCTGATTCTGCTTGTCAAATACCTCCAATCAAATGTGAACTTGAAGAATCTGCTTGTTCTGATTATTTCACATCTATAATAATTTTTGCTTAGACTTGTTGGCTTGGATGATGATATTCTTATTGGAAGTGTCTGTGGTTGTATTACAAGATTATTTGGGCTTAAGTACGTTAGAATTTGAATGGACGTCACCTATGTTACACCGAGTTGCACAGACGTGAACACAACAACATATGAAGTTTTGACATGTTCATGTAACCATCATGCACCTACACAAACACAACACCAATTTAGAGTGTCCTAGTGTATATCTGAATTTGAATGTATGTGTCATATCCAATTTGTATCTGATATGAATGCGCACGGCCACCCGACATAAAACTTGATAAGAGTTAGTTGTTGTTTGTCCCAGCTTCCACATATTTAATTGGTGAAGGTCAATAGATCATGATAATATTATTCTTGGTGACATATTGTTTTGAACTGGTTAACATATTAAATAGAACCTATCTGACATTCCCTAGCTTACTGGGAAAAGATAAAAATAGTGAAACCTACCTATGGTTGTTTAATACTCACCTTAATTAATTTCTTACAGAATCATAAGTGCAATTGAAACTTACAACAGTTTGCCTTGGAAGCTTTTGTTTGATAAAATTTATTCTTCACTCAGGTTTGTATACACAAAACTCTTGTCAGTTCTTGGGAAGGCAAGGAGGCCGCATGAAGCTTTTCAAGTTTTTAATATGATGCGAGTAATCAACCTTCCAATCTTTCTGCTTTGAGATTCAGAATCATACCTTTTGAAACTATATATCTGGAATTTACACAGAAAACGTCATTTGTGATTGTGGTCCTGATATGCATGTTATTTCTTTTGCTTTGATACAGGATGATGGCAAGCTATATCCTGATATAGCTGCATACCATGCCATTGCTGGTGTGCTTGGTCAAGCTGGCCTTGTGAATGATCTAATTAGTGTCATTGAATGCATGAGGAAGAAACCTTCTAAAAGGATTAAGAATATGAAACGCAAAGATTGGGATCCATGCTTGGAACCTGATGTCATCATATACAATTCTGTGAGGACACCTTATATTGCATATTTGTCCTTCACAACTTTCAAATATAGAAGTGTCACTCGAAAGAAATAATTAATGTCTAAAAGCCATTCTATATGTTATTGCTGTATTACCTAACACTATCCAATGTTTGTAGGTGCTAAACGCCTGTGTCCCATGCCACCAGTGGAAAGGAGTGCCTTGGGTGCTACAACAGATGATACTCAATGGTTTGCGACCTAATGAAACAACTTATGGGTTAGCCATGGAGGTAGCTTTTGAACAGTTACTGTTGCTTTTGGACCCATTTTTGAGGACCAATTAGGATAGGCTGCTGGACATATTTAAGACGATGAATAATCAACTGCAATTATATATATATATATATATATATATATATATATATATATATATATATATATATATATATTCAATTTTTAGCTGTGATAGGTCTTTTTATATTTTTCCTGGTTGGAGCTGGCCACTCTGAAGATGTTAAGTTCCCTTGAAAACACTATCTAAAGGGGTTAAAGGGGAAGCTTGAAAACACTGTCTAAAGGGGTTAAAGGGGAAGCCTTAAATCTGATGGTGCAACCACATACTTTAATATACTAAATAGATTTTAAGGACAATAGGATACACAAATTACACGCATGCCCATAGATCGGTGATGGTTGGCAGTAGGAGGATTACATAGTTTTGGTGAAAGAAAGTGACAGATTCCTTTTAATGTATGGTATTATTGCGCTTTCGCTTCTAGTTCATGAGTTCATGTACCACACAATAGGCCTTAAAATTGATTCAACTAGCTTTTGCACTACTATTTTTGGCAATTTATTTTAAAGTTAAATCGTTCCCTGGAGGGATAACAAGTCCAAGTGAGTAGGATCTAGTGGCTAGCACCAAGTGCTACCACATTTAATTTAACAAGTTTTTGGTATCTTTATGTGAGAGGATAATAGTAGAGAGAGATGTAAATAGAGCCTACAAAGTAGGACATCCTTCGACCTAAAACATATTTATATGAAAAGAGGAATAAACTCAGCTAAATTTAGCTGAATTTTTTTTATTTTCAGAAGTCTTATTTCTTTGATCATAAAGTTATGTCACTCAAGTTTTTGTAACTGCTAGGGGAGAGATGTAAGTGGAGATTAGGTTACATAATTGGCATTATTTGCCATTAAAATCTTTTGATTGTAAATTTCAATACAAACAGAACAATGTTACAATATAGGACTTAGATGTAGTCCTAGGAGTACACTTTTGTTTATCTGGGTCCCTTGTGTCGATGGAGCGAGTGGTAATGCGTTGACTCCGTTGACGATCTGACGACGGTTATCGGTTCTATGAAGGTTTGGATTGCTCTGGGTGCTGGAGCTTGCTGAGAGGAGGAAGACGTTGAGTGTCTGTATCTGCCTCTCTGATGGTGCGAAGTCTCTGTCTGTCGATGTATGTTTGCCTCTGTGTGTGTTCGTGGGTAAGAAGGAAATGATCCCTCTATTTATAGCTTTGCAGGCTGGCTGCTCATGCGCACATATGTAGGATGTGCCTGGACGCGGGGACGCCACGTAGTGATTGCTGATGGAGGCGCATGGACGATGTGCCCTGATTGAGGGGTTGAATTCTTCATGCTGCTGTTGTGAGCCGGCACGTAGCAGGGAAGAAGATCTTTCTGTTGCTGAGATCTTGGGTGAATCGAGTCAAAGGACACGTGTCATCGGCCCATGGCTCGGAGATCTCATATTTGATGGGGAATGATCTGGTAAGATGTGCCTAGGTTTGGGCGCATGAGGAGATTTTGGCTCGTAACCTTTAGGAGTCATGAACCATTCGGGGCGCATGGCTTTTGAGGCACATGCGAAGCTTCAGTAGTGACTTTACTCCTGTCTTTTGGAATCAGGGAGAAGTCTGGGGCACATGGCTTTTGCGGCGCATGCAGATTTAGGCGCATGGCTGCGGAGGCGCATGCGAGATGATTGGACGGCCACGTGGCAGTAACCGTCGGAGGAAAGTAATGATGATGCTGGCGTTGGCGACGCTTCATTTTCTGAAAAAGCTGTCAACTGTTCAGTCTTCGGGAAGCGTGCTGCCAACTCTGTCAGACTTCAACATTTAATATTTTTGATATTTGATGGACAGCTGAGTGGGCGCATCGATCGGCGTTCCACTAGGCGTATGGGGACGCATGGGGGCGCATCCCTGTGAGGCGCTTGGTGCTGAAGGGCGCGTCTGTGTGATGCGCTTGATGGGCACATCCCTGTGATGCGCTTTGATGTTTGAAGGACGCGTCTGTGTAATGCGCTGTCTGGCCAGCACATCCGCTTCGTGACACGTCTTTAATGGTGCGACTGTTACGTTCTTCGAGTGCTTTAAATAGCCGTTTTGACTTGGCTGAATTCGAAGCGTCCGGTTCATCCATTAAATGCAAATTCATTGCACAGAATTCGGAGAGCCATCCACTTGGCGCATGGGTTTGATTTGCCCGGCCTATAAATAGTAGCATGGAGAGAGTTTGCTTCTCGTTCTCTCACGTTCTTCCGACATGAACTTGTTTACTCGGATGCATTATGTTGATGAGATGCTCCCGAGGGTGAAGATGCGACGCATTGTCTTCATTGATACACTTGAAGGTGACTGTTACATCCAAAAGTCGGAGTCGAGGGCTTCTGAGGCAGGCAGAAGGTGCATGTTGCATCCAAAGATCGGGATGTACGAGCCTTGTCTCCGTTATGTGGAAAGAGCTGCAGATCGGAATTGCGGTGCTGCGGCTTTGGGGGCTCTTTCTTCCTTTAAAATGGGTGTTACCCATTCTGGTTGTGTTGAAAGCTGCTCCTTTAGCCGCGGTTTCGATTACGGTCTTCCTTCGCCTTTGGAGGCTCTTTCGAAGCCTCCCATGGCCACAGGTTGGCTTGCGGTGCTTTTCTCTTCCTCGGTTTGGAGAGCTCTTCCTCCAGCTAGAGGGTTGATTGCCACCCTCATTCTGCTCAATAAATGCTTCATTAGTCGAAGCATTTAGACGGCGGTGAGCCTGGCTGGAAGAGTGGCACATAACTGGGCTGCTGAAGGGATGCACATAACTGAGCTGCCGAAGGGATGCACATAACTGAGGATGCACATAACTGAGCTGCTAAAAGGATGCGCCCCGCTGAGGGCGCATGGTGGGATGCGCCTGACTGAAAGCGCATGGTGATCGTTGCGCTTGTTCAAGAGCGCATGATGATCGCCGCGCCTGGCTGTAGACTTAGGGTCTTTTCTTTTTGTAGAAGTTCTCCTTTGTACAACCTTTTCTAGACATGTAATAGACTTTTATATGTAATAAAAAAGTCCTCTTTCAATGTCAATATTTGTTGTTTTTGCTGTGTGAAGTACTTTGTCCGAGCTCTCTGGCGCATGTAGTGTTTGGCGCATAGGATTTCTGGTCCAGAAATTCCATTCTTCTACAAGACCCCCTTCAAAGTTTTCAAAACTTTTGGACAAGTTTTGGAATACTTTGAATAAGAAGCATGGCGGTCGAGGCGCATGACTGTTGGGGCACATGTCTGTTCGGGTGCATTCGTGTATCAGTGATGGGACGTATACTCCTCTCAGTTAATGTAAATGATAACGCCACGATAACCAAAAAGATTATTGATGATCTTTTTGGATTTATTTGCGGTTATCTCCTCACAGAACCCGAGGCGACGGCTGAGGTCACATTTCATCGATTCACGCGTGCGACCGTGCCTATAAATAGGCGTGAGATGGAGAGAGAGAGAGTTCTTCCTCTCCTTGATTTTACTTTTAGAGTTCTTCTTCACAAAAACCCTAACTTTCTTCTCTCAAGCGATGGCTCCCAAGACTCCTCGCGGCGGTGGCAAGGGAAAGGAGCCGGCGGAGTTTGCCGAAGAAGATGCTCCTGTCACCATTGTGACTCCGGCTGACGTTCGGCCCGCGGTGACGGGTGGGTGTCGTCTTTTCCACTGTTTTTTTGTTCAGATGAGCTTTGGGTCATACGGCGTGCTCTTCTGCTGCCGACGCGCATGGACTTCTGTCCTGATGATGCGCCGAGGTTTTATCCTGCCGATGTGCATGGATTTAGGCCTTTATTATGCACCGAGGTTTAACTGCTGTCGTGCATGGGTTTATACCCGAATGATGCGCCGAAGCCCCTGCTGACGCGTATGGGTTTACGCCCTGATGATGCGCCGAAGCCTCACTGCTCATGCGCATGGGTTTACACCCTGATGATGCGCTGAAGCTTCTGCTGACGTGCATAGGTTTTTACCCTGATGATGCGCCGAAGCTGATGCGCATGGGTTTTTACCCTGATGATGCGCTAGGTTACTTGACACACTTTGTCTCCTTACAGCTTTTTGCCTGACTTTTGTTTTTATTGTGTCAGTGTTGATGACAATCCCTTTGCTGAATGAATTCCTTCTGGATGCTTCTCTTTGTCAAATGGGAGTTGATTTTGACGAGGCGATTATCAACCCTGCGAAGGATGCTATCTTACATAATCAACCTCCTGAGAGAATGCTGCAGATCCAGAATCAGTTGCTGATTTTCCTCCAGAGTATGATGGAGAGCGGTAAACTGAAATCTGTTGAATCCGAGGGTGTGACTTTCTTAAAACTTGCCTTTTTGTTCGGTGACCGACTGATCTCTTCCGAGGCGAAGGTACTGAAGATCAAAGAAGACTGGTTTTTCTCTACAAAAGGCATGGTTCTGTACATGCGACAACTTGACCGCCAGTTGCCGCTGACGGCCTTCTACCGTTTAGCTTCCAAGAGAAGGATGCCCTGGGAACTTACTCCTTCTCAAGGAGGGGCATTGGGAGGTACTCTTTCAATTGATGCTACCTCGAATCGGAGGGACACCTTGGCCGCTTCGCGAGACGGTCCCTCGTTTAGTTGCCAAACTTTGCGTCCTGGGAGCCTCTATAGTGAGGTCCCTAGTGACACTTTTGCCTTCAGTGCTTCGACCTTTGCAAATCGGATGCTGACATCGAGGGTCATGTATCCGAAAGGTGGCTTTAGGGTTGAAGGTTGGTGTCACCACATGCCGAAGTGGGACGAGTTGACCATTTGGGTGCTTTCGAAGTTCAAGGCTGAGCTTAAGGAGATTGGGCTGACGGCCGCTATCCGTGCCACGCAGGCTGGCGTGGATCTCAATAAGCCTATGTTCCTTGCACTCTTGGAATTGTTCAATGCCCAGACTGGCACCTTCTTTACTTCGGTAGGGGAGTTGGGGTTGGCTTTCCATGAGATGTACGAAGTGTCCAAGCTTCCTTGGGGCTCGAAACCGTACGAGGAATATTTCCTATCGAATGAAGAGATCCTTGTTCTGAAAAATAAGGACCCGGAGATGATGGCTATTTTCAAAGAGGTGGCGAGCAATCATTATCTGATGCAACGGAAGGACAAAGGCAGGACTCAGCCTCATGTGATTGCTTGGAGGGATTACATCTTCAAGCAGGATCTGGCGGATTCCTCGAAGATCCGATTTATGACTCCGTAAGGGCTGAAACCCGCGGAAGTAACTTCCGAAATGAGCCGGCTAGATGAGAGGCCCCCCCCGTTCAAATGAGAGTGGCGAGAGTGCGTATAGCTGCTTCTGGCACTGTGCGCACCGGATGTCGTCTAAGGCAGTGTTAACGGCATCCTTGATGATATGGCTCCGGGATTGTGTGTTTGCGGGCAGATCTGGTGCTGTATAGAGGGTACACCGGAACCTCATTTTGCCTGCCGTGAAATTGGTCTTTGGTCGTCCTCTAGCTCTCCTCCCGCGATGGTGTGTAACCTGTTGCGGAGTTTGAAGACCTTTGCTGGTGATGTTATCCATGGAAGAGATAGAAACGACAATTTTCCCCGGGCCGAACTACCATTCCATTATCTTATAGGATGATTGATTCTGCATCATCCGAACGTGATGAGTCCAGGTCCGGAGGAGGATCACGTTGAAGGTGATGCCTTTATCCGTCGCTTCTATAAGAGGAAGTGGTTACACACTGGCGTCCCCGTTTATAGGAGAGTTTTGTCCTACCTTCAGGGGTGGGAGATTGTCAAGGTCGGCCCCATCTTTAAAGATTTCGAGGCTGACCAAGATTTAGACAACTCAGGTGAAGATGCGATTACTCTGCCGAAATGGGGTTTTCGTTGGTTGTAAAGTATTCGGCCTTCTCACTTGGTCTACCGCAACCAAAATAGGTGTTATCTGGAGCCATATCTGCCCAGCCGGTTCGCTCGCCAGTTTGGCTATACCCAGCTAATGTGACGGAATCCCAGTAACAGTCTGGGGTTTATCGGGAGTTTGCTGGATGGAGCCCGGGGCTGGCAATATTATAATGCCGGGTGCACTGGTGTTCATTTTACTACGCCAGTTCGCAACCCTCGGCCACAGATCCTGTATTCGGCAGTTAAGTTGTATTACACCATGAATACTGTGTCTCCTGGTTATGATAGGGAGACTAGTTTCATCATTGGAACTCAGCTGGAGGCCACGGCGAATATGTTGATAGCGGCTCGGTCATATCGTCCACCAGAATTGGCGGGATATCGGGCTGCTGCTGCAGCATCAGTGAGAGATCCCTATATTGGGAAGAGACAGGCCGACGCAGAAGTCAGTTCATCGGTACCAAAAAGGCCGAGAAAAACGACGACTCCAAAGGCTACGGGAGTGCCATCTGTAACGCCAGTGGAATCAGTTCCTGCTGAGGTAAAGAGTCCGCCGTAATTTTGGCTCATCTTGTCATTTTGGCGACTTGTGCTTTTATTCTTGTAAGGATCGTCGAAGAAGAAGACCCGTGTTTCGAAACCGGGTGTCAGTAAACCGAAGGAGGTGGCAAGCTCTTCTGACGAGCGCATTCCTCCGATGGTAATGTCTCCAATGTAGGAGAATCCTGAAGATATTGTTCCTACGGAGGTTTTAGTATCTCCAGACTTTGTTGAAAGAGACGCGGAGGTTGCAGCAACTTCCGGGATGGTGCCAGCTGCCGTGGGGGCCTTGGACGTTGAGGGTCCAGTGGACACGGGGCTTCGCAATGATGAAGTGGAGTGGAGTTCGTCGTCTTCAGATGACGTCGCTCCAAAGTTGCAAGAGTCTGTTGCGGGAGCAATAGATGTGGTTGGAACAGAGGAGAGGGTTGATTTCCCTCCTTGTCATGATGAGGGGAGGTCGGCTGCGGCATTGTCGAGCCCTACCCTAGACTCAGCAGCGGAAGCTGAGGTGGCTACCGATCAAGAGGTAGCGACAGATCCTGTCCCTGTAGAGGGATTTGATGAGAAAAGTGAGACTCGGCTGCCGGTCCTGACTTCAGGGGCGAGTCAGGAGACAAGTGTTGATCTCCCCGTTCTGCCAGGGAAGGTACTGGCTGCTGATAGCACGTTGGGGGCTGATGAGGTGGCCACTGACGTCGGTGGTTCTTTCGAGTTTGAGAGGGGTAAGGGTTTGATAGAACCCTCTGTTGCTCCTTCCACTTGGGGTACTATCTCGACGCCTATCTCGGCTTCTTCTGTTCCTTTGGCTCCTCGGGCTAGTAGTCAAGCCCCTGTTGATGAAGCGCCTGCCGATACCGAGGGTCCAGCCTCACGAATTGAGGCAGGCGAGCCTTCTTGCAGTCCGCCTGCTAAAGCAGCTCCTCCGACTCCTGCTATGACGCCGCAGGTGCTAGCGGATGCAGATGAATATGTGAAATTCATCATCGAGTCAGTGTATAAAATGCTGCAGAGGGGTGTATCGGCCGTGATGGACGCCAATAGGAGTTTTGCGACGGCAAAAACTCTGGCAATGCCTCATATCAACCTGATCCATCTTGATCAGGGCCATGATCATATGGCCGACCTTCTAGAAGCCTCAGTGGTTGAGTTGGACCAGCGGCTTTTCGAATTGCAGCGCATCCAGCGAAACGACCTCTCCGTCCTGATAGATGCGGAGAAGGAGAAGCTGATCGTCGAGACTGAGTCTTCTTACCAGGCCACCGTGAGTGTCTGGGAACGCGAAGTGGCTGAGATTGAAGCTGCAGTGGAGCGGTTGTCTCAGTCTACGCGGGAGACGGTGGAGGCGCGAGCTGTGTTGGACACTAGTATCGCGGAGATTGATGCCCAGATCCGCCACTTTGAGGACCAACGGGCCCGACTTCTATTAGACGCTGAACGTGTCCAAGCTAAACACGTAGCATTCAAGAAGGAGGAGGCAGCTTTCACCCACCGGGCTCTTACTTTGTCTCAACAGCGGCAGCAGTTGGATGAGAAGCATGAGAATAACACTTCTCCTGAGGACATTGAAGCGATGCGTCAAGAAGCTGAACGTCGAGTCTTGGCGACTATGGAGACTCGGGCGGCAGACTTGAGGCGTTGGATTGAAGAGCTTTCAGCCAATCCTGGGGATGTTTAGGGATTGTAGTCTATTCTTTTTATGTATTTGCAACTCTTACTGGGGATGGTGTAATCCTTTACTCTCCTTTTTTAGAAATAAAGAAATACACAATTTTCTGTGATGTGTTTATTTTTGCTGTCATGAACTTGATGATTTGTGTGGACCTATTATCTTTTGCGCACCTTGGTTTTTAGGTACAGATAATAAGTTTGAGAGAACCAACATGTTTGCTCAGAGGTAATGTGGACATGGCAAATATGTGATTCAAAATGATAGAATCTTCCTACTCAGAGGTGTTATGGACGTGGTAGGAGTGACTCTGGAGGAGACGCAGAACTACTCAGAGGTAATGTGGATGTGGAAGTTCTGCGATTAATGTACGACAACGCAGGGGTTGTCTGTACGGGATATTTACTCAGAGGTAATGTGGACGTGGTAAACATGATGGGTAGCGTAGTCTTATGGAATATAAGATTCTGCTTTATAGGGTGTAGGGAGGACAACTCAGAGGTGATGTGGACGTGGTTGTCCTTCTACTGGAGGATGCCACGGAACAGCTGGGTTCCGGAAGCGTATGATTTTGTGGAAGGGAATTGTATGTGAGCCCTGATGATTGGGTCCACAGATCCCCTTGTGGAAGTACATATCTGAAAGATGTCAAGAGTAGTACTTCTTTAGGAACTTGCCATTGATGGGCATCATGAACAAGTCTCCATTGGGTTTGGCGAGGCGGTAAGCACCGTTTGAGTATACCGTCTCTATGATGAAAGGTCCTTCCCACTTGGGCTCGAACTTTTCTGGTGTTTTCTGAGTCAACACCATCGGTCTCCTGACTGCCAGAACTAGGTCGCCTACTTGAAAAGTCCACTGCTTGACCTTTTTGTTAAAAGCCTGTGATATACGGGCTTGGTAGAGTTCATGTGTTGTTGAGCTAGGAGACGCTTTTCGTCAAGTGCCTCCAGTTCCCGCAGACGACGACGTTGATTGTCCTCTTCTGTGAGTTGGTTTGTGATAGCTACGCGGAGTGAGGGTATCTGGATCTCGAGAGGCAGTACCGCTTCGCTCCCGTAGACCAAGGAGAATGGTGTGTTGCCTGTCGGGGTCCGTACCGTTGTGCGGTAAGCCCAAAGGCATTCGCCGAGCTTTTCGTCTCAGTCGCGTTTGTTGGATGACACGACCTTTTTGAGTAGCCTGACGATAGTCTTGTTGAACGTCTCAGCCAATCCGTTTGCTGCCGGATTGTAGGCGGTTGATGCCACGTTTTGAATACGATTCTTGTCACAGAATCTGCTGAAAGCATGGCTTATGAACTGAGGACCATTATCGTGGATGATCCTCCGGGGTACTCTGAAACGGTAGATGACGTGGTGTTTGATGAAGCTGATCACCCTGGAGCTTTTCACTTCTGCCAGTGGAACTGCTTCTGCCCATTTGGAGAAGTAGTCGGTGATTGCTAGGATGAAGCGGTATCCTCTCGATGACGGAGGGGTGATTGGTCCCACAATGTCCATGCCCCAAGCTTCGAAGGGCCAGGAGGCGACTGTAGGATGTAGTGGTTCTTACGGTGTATGGATGAAGTCCGCGTGAAGCTAGCACGCATGGCACTTCTTAGCATAGTCGACAGCGTCAGCGGCCATGGTTGGCCAGTAGTAGCCCATACGTCGCAGTCGGTCCTGCAACTTAGGGCCAGGTTGATGGGCCCCGCAGGTTCCATCGTGAGCTTCTCGAAGGGCTTCGGCTGCTTCTTCGTTGGATAAACATCGAAGGAGAAGTCCATCGTAGGAGCATCGGTACAGCGTTTTAGTGGCTGTATCGTAGTAGAATCGAAGAGAGCGTCTCCTGACTGAGACGACTTCTTTCGGGTCCTCTGGAAGAATTCCATAGACAGCGAAGTCGATGAACGGAAATCTCCAGTCTCGGACATTAACACCAGCGCTTGTTGACATAGCATGGGCTACTCGTGAGCACATGTTGTTTTTAGGATAGACCAAGTCTCGACCAACTACCGTGACGTAGTGTTGAGTCCCGAGGGGGGCTGCCAAGGAGGCTGCGAGGCCAGCCAGAACATCAGCCTCCAGATTTTGTAGACGAGATACGTGTTCGATGAAGAACCCGGTGAAGGTTGAAATGATGTTCAATACAACTTCATGGTAAGGGATCAGATCTTCATGGCGAACCTCGTATTGCCCTCTGATCTGGTTTACGACGAGTTTTGAGTCACCGTAGGCTTCCAGATGATCCACCCCCAGCTGTTGCGCCAGTTGGAGTCCCATAATGAGCGCGTTGTACTCGACAACATTGTTGGAGCACGGCTTCGAAAGGGAGTAAGCACGCTGGATGACCAGCTGATCGGGGGAGACTAATACCACCCCCACTCCTACGATGATTTGGCTTTTGGGGCCCTTGAAGCGCCATCGAAAAATATTCGTCAGACGGAGCCTTCTTCGATGACGTTTAATTCTTGGACTTCATCCGGGATGTCTTCATAGAGTCTTGAGGACTCTGGGATGGGGTGTGCAGCTAAAAAGTCAACCAGAGCTTGACCCTTAACAGCTTTTTGTGGGACGAACACCATGTTGTATGGCGTTAGCAAGATCGCCCATGTGGCAAGCCGGGAGTTTAATGATCCTGGCTTCGTCATGAGGACTCTGAGCGGATTAACTCAAGAAATGACATGAATTATCTGCCCCGAGACATAATGACGAGTCTTTTGGATGACAAATACCAAAGCCAAGCACTCCTTTTCAACGAGGTTGTACCGGTGTTCGGCCCCGATCAGAGTTCGACTAAGGTAGTAGATTGCTTGCTCATCGCTGTTCTGAGCTAGCAGAGCGCCGAGGGAATGATCCATGGCACGGACGTAGAGGAGAAATGGTTTGCCGGCGACTGGTGCCACCAGGACTGGCGGGCTCGTCAGATAAGCCTTGATGTCATCGAAAGCCTTTTGGCATTCCTCTGTCCAAACGTAAGAGACTCCCTTCTTCATGAGCTGAGTGAAGGGTTGACATTTTCCGAAAAGGTTTGCTATGAACCTCTGGATATATGGCAGACGCCCATGCAGGCCTCGAAGTTCTCGAAGGTTCTTCGGAGGGTCCATGTCGAGAATTGCTTTGGTCTTCTCGGGATCGACATGAATGCCTTTCGCCGTGATAATGAAACCTAAGAACTTTTCGCTGGAAACCCCTAAGAAGGATTTAGCGGGGTTCATCTTGAGTTGATGCGCCCGTATGAGATCGAAGACTGTTTTGAGGTCTTGCAGGTGATCTCCTTTGTGACGGCTCTTGACTGTGATGTCGTCAACATAGCATTCGACGGTCTTGCGAAGATGCTGCCGGAAAATGGTGCTCATAGCTCGTTGGTATGTTGCACCAGCGTCCTTTAAGCCGAAGGGCATCACTGTTTGGAGTCCTGAATGATGTGTATTTTGCGTCATCGGGGAACATCTTGATCTGGTTGTAGCCCGAATACCCGTCCATGAAAGACATGCGTTCGAAGCCACATGTGTTGTCGATCATCACGTCGGTGATTGGAAGCGGGAATTCGTCCTTCGGGCAAGCAGAGTTGAGATCCCTGAAGTCGATACAAACTCGTATTTTTCATTCTTTTTGGTGACAGGGACGACATTGGCTACCCAATCCGGGTGCTGTTCTTCACGGATGAAGCCGCTGGTCAAGAGCTTGTCCACCTCCTGATCGATGGCGTTCATGATGTCCGGACGGAAGCGTCGCTATTGTTGTTTGATAGGCTTGGCATCAGATAAGATATTCAGCCTATGCATCACGATCTGGGGATCAAGTCCCGGCATATCTTCGTAGCTCCAGGAGAAGACGTCGATATACTCTTTAGCCAGCTGGATTAAAGATTCTCGGTCTTCTCCTTTTAGGCTTTTGTTGACAAAGATGGGTTTGGAAGAAGATCCATCCCCAAGGTCGATCTGCTCGACTTCGTCTTCGGTGGGAGGTTCACGTAATTCGAAACGAGTCTCCCACTGTTCTCCCAGGCGTTGAGCCCAAGGTTCTTCTTCGAAGAATTCTGGCGTTTGGTCTTCGCCTTCATCTTCTTGAGATTGTGCAGACGTCATGTTGGCTGACAGCACTTTCTTGAAGATTGATCCGATGCTGGTATCGGAATCCCAAGTTGATGCTTCGGACGAGTGAAAATGTTCTACCTCTTCCGCGCCTGAACTCTCTGGAGTTGACGGTGGCGTGACATAGCCTACCCCCCGTCGAGTTCTATTGTAGCAGTTCTGCGGCTTTCCTTTAGGTGTTGGAAGCCAGAGAGGGAGACGTCGACCCTTGCCGTAGTTCAGGCCTTTGTTGCTTTTTAGGTCGTAACCCATCTTTTGGATGAGGTACTTTGCCTTGTCCGTGTACCGATAGACTTGTATTCTGCCGGTATCTGGTTCTGGCTCGAGTGGCGGGAGGTCTTGATGACGTTCAACTTTGCCAAAGATGATGGATTCTTCGTCTCGACTCCGTGGCGGGACTATGAAACAGATCCTTTGGGACGGGACTACTCGATTTACATGATAGACGGTCGTTATTTGTGTTTGCAATGACCGTAGAGCGTTATCTAATGTATACATGGTATTCCAATGTGGAAGACTAGAATAATTAAAAGACACTCTATTATTGATGAAATACAAGATTTTATCCCGTGGGATTACATTGTCCAGAGAGTGTGCATCTACATCAGTAGAGATATATTCCCCTAGCTCTTCATCTGTGAGTACTGGAGTAGGATCAGGAGAGTCCACCACAGCGTTCGTCTTGGAGTTCGAGAGGACTATACGGGCCTTTTCTGGCAGCTTGGATGGCGGCTTGCCTTTAAGACGCACCTTCAGAGGTGCCTCCACTGTGCCTCCGGTGATTGGCGCCTTCCTCTGTAGTTTTGCCACAAGGGGAGCCGATGTTTGAGGCGGCTTTCCCTTGAGCCGTATCTTCAGGGGAGCTTCAGGAGCAGCTGGTGCTTTCCCGGGCAGCTTAATGCTCATGGGAGGCAACTTCTGAGGCAGTTTGCCTTTGAGTCGGATCTTCAAAGGAGCGTCGGGAGTGACCTCAGGCTCCATGTCCAGCTCTGCTGCCGTTTCTGCCTCGTCGTCAGCATCATTGGCTTCCTCCTCGTCAGGTAACTTATACAGGTCAGAATCGGTGAAGTAGGCTTCAATCCCTTTGAAAGGGTCGATGTCCGCAAACTCCGTCCGGATGACGTTGTTGGTGGACACGTACTTCATACATTGGTGGAGCGTAGATGGCACCACCATGTACTCATGCAGCCATGGACGACCCAACAGAAGGTTGTAGTTGACTTCGACGTCCACGACATAACAAGTGACCTCGGTTCTGAGGTTACCGATGTGGCACTTTAGTCGTATTTTGCCTAGTAGCTCGCTTTTGCTAGCATTGAAGCCACTGATTGTTGCGTTGGAGGGCGCCTGTCGGTACATTAGGATCCCCAGTGTTGAGAGCAGCGTCTTCGGGATGATGCTGAGGGAAGACCCCGGATCGATCTGAATTCGCTTCACCTTGACTGAACCGATATACCCTGTATAATACAGCGGCCTGTTGTGTCGGTTGTGCTTAAGCAGCATGTCCTATTGGGTAAAGATTATATTGGGGATAACCTCATCCGCACAGTGGCAGTGCGTGCATGCAGTCGGGAGATCTTCAGGCTGCTTGACCTGACTGAGAAAGGATTCGACATCTTTCAAAGCTTTGCAGAGAGCTTCTCGGGTGTCTTTGGCAAGACGAAGGAGCTCAAACAGAGATAGGCGGGCAGGAGTACTGGCCAGTTGTGCCAGTATGTCAAAGTTGTGGGGCTTGGCTAGCCCCGAAGCATTCTCCTTTCGCAGAGGCCTATCGAAGCGGGCTTCTATCTGCTTCTGCTTATTGGCTGCTGGGGGCTTAAATGGGCCCTCCTCTTGGACAGCAGGGACGGTGCAAGGAGGCACCACCTCGACGGCAGCTTCGTCGGGTTGGGCGTTCTGTTGTGAACGCGTCTGTACAGGAAGTGCCTCTTCCGCTGAGGAAGAGACCATGCGGCAAGACTTGATCTTCATGCCTTTAGATTTGGAGGTAGGGCGTACCTCCGGTTGAGTCACCTCGGAGACAAGATCAGGGTGAACCCATAGGATCTCTTCCCGAGATGTGGTGAGTGGGATGAGTCCACTCACGTTGTCACGAGTAGGTGGTAAGTTAACCACCTCCATTCTCGCCTTAGGGATGGGGACGACGCCATCTTGTGTTATAGTTGGCGGCAGGGTGCCGAACTGGAGTGATACCACGTTGGCTGACACCGTCTTCTCCTCGTAGTCGACGGAGATTACATCCGTATTGATCATGCGCTGGATGTAATTCTTGAGGACATAGCAGTCCTTGGTTGGGTGTCCGACAAACCGATGGTAGTGACAGTACCTCGGGTTGTCCACTTTCCCAACCTCGTCGGGATGCTTTGGGTCCGGCAGCTTGATCTTGTTACCCTGCTTCAGTATCTTAAAGAGTTGCAGGGTGTCTTCGTCGTTGAACGAATAAACCTCCTTTGGCCTTGGTGCAAGTGGAGGCTTCTGAGTAGGTGCTGATGCACCTTTTGAGGCATTGACAGTCAACGCCTGTTTCTTCCTCGTCTCTCGTCCGGGGTTGTTGGCTGCAGGCCGTTTCCCCTTGTCCTCAAAGGCAGGGAAACTGACTCCCAGAAGACGAGCATTGGCCGCCTTCTTTTTCGCGGCTTCTGCTTTAATGATCAAGGAGCTCCAGTCGGGAGGAGGAGTAGAGTTGAGCCAGAGTTTGACTGCAGGCAGCATGTTCATGCTGCAGGAGGAGAGGAGTGCATGTTCTGGCATACCCGGGGGCAGTCTGAAGCAGGCCTGTCGGAAGCGTTCGATGAACACTCGAACTGTTTCCTTCTCCTTCTGGCGTATCTCTATAAGGGACACCATTGTCATGTCCTTTCTGCCGTCGTAGAAACGGTCGAGAAAAAGGCGCGTCAGGTCGTCGAAGGAAGATACGGAATTGTCGGGAAGGCTGCAGTACCAGTCGTACGCCACTCCCTTCAGTGCCCCGACAAATATGCTGGTGAGTAGCGCGTCCTCCTTCGAAAGATGTCCCGTCTGAGACTGGAAGTACATCAGATAGCGACGAGGAGAGTCCTTTCTGTCATATGACGTCAGTGTTTGTGGTTTATACTTAGGAGGATAAACCACTTTGTTCTACTCGAGGGGATAAGGTTGGGGAATCCCCATCTTTTGGCGCTCCTCTTGTCTCGTCTTGGACTCAAAGCGCTCGCGCAAGTCCGTGATCATCTCGACCACGTCTTCCATGGAGCTGGGAGTCGGGGAAGGTGGTACCACCTGAAGTTGAGCATTTGAGGGCTCCGATGTCTGAGGTGCTTCTCGGCGATCTGTATCCAAGGATACCCATTGAAGGGGTACGCTTGATTCTCCATTGGCCCCTGGGTCGAGACCGGTAGAAGGTGTCCTGGCCAAAGCTGACCGTATCTCAAACACTGCTTGAGTCAGTGTTTGCATGGAGGCAGAGAGGGTTTTGAGTCCTCCCTCTAATGTGTCCATGCGCTAGATGAGGTGTGGTGGCGGTGCATCAGACTCAGAATCACCCCCAGCCATGTATACTGTCATGACACGGCTAGAAGTGGATGGATCGGTTGAGGCTTCACTCTCGGCTTCACTCTCTTGTAGGGGAGTTGCCTCTCCTGGAGCTTCGTCCTGGCCACCCCCGGCTATGTTCTGGAGAACATTCTCGACGGGAGCATCTGCAAGGGCCTGATTACCCTCAGTTCCGTCTTGAAGAACTTCTTCGTCTTCGAGACTCAGATCCGTGGGGGCTAGACTACCCCCGGCTATGTTTTGGGGGACACCCTCGTCTTGAAGGACTTCTTCGAGATGTAGATCTATAGGGGCTAGATGACCACCAGCCATGTTTGGGAGGCTGACTTCGAGAAGATCCGCCCCAGCTGTACTTTGGAAGACAACTTTGTCTTCGGAAGGAGGCTCGACAAGGGTCTGACTACCCCCAGTTTCCTCCAAGATCTTCTTTCTTCCTCGAGTGCCTTCGAACACTCCGGAGGACGAGACACTTGCCTTGGTTTTCCTCGGCTGGCTCTTGGACGAGGACGAGGAATTGCCAGTCGTCCTTCGGACTGACGAGGAGTTAGAGATCACGTTGCATGAAGCAACCCTTGGCTCTTCTTTTGTTGACAACTTCTTTCCGAGGCGACGTCGGAGGGGTGTCGATGATTGCAGCCGCTGGAACACTGACTGCCTTGGTGGGACTGCCGCCTTGCAACAGCAGTTGATGGTGACCACAGCACAAGTGTGCCCTGTGAGGGGGAGCATCGTGCTTGTCAGTCGACTCGTCTGATCGGCGCTTGTGAGTGATCACGTTGCGCAGATCGTTGGAGGAGAGTGCCACCTTCGTACCCTCTTCAGGCGCATGGCAAGGCCAAGCGCCGGGGTGGTCAAGTGAATGCTGCGCCCCCTAATCTAACACCAAACAGGCGTCCCGATCAGTAGTGGGGGAACAACATTTGAAGTGACTTGAACGGACCTCAGACGCACAACCAAAGGAGGCGCGGGAGTTCAAGACCACTGGATTTGCCTTACTCGACTTAGTTGTGCACGCAATAGATGCGCCCAAGTGAGACAAGGACTTTGAAGGTCGGCTCATTTCTGGCGCAGAAGCACCTGAGTCGACCTTATACAGCTTACCATCAGCAGCGCGCATGATTGTGAGCGCATGCTTCTGGCTTGCTGTTGACAAAGCACGTTTGGGGCGCATGGCCCGTGCTGCCTTGGACTTCTTCGTACTAGTCCGCTGGGGCACATAGTACTCAAAATCCAAATTCTCCTCGCCATTACAGTGAGCGAGTCTGTCAAAGACAGAGACTGTCTGTGGCGCATCAGAGGTGATGCACGGGACATTGGTTGCGTCCCTGCTCCGTCGACGCATCTTCCTCGCCTGAGAGAGAGATGGCTGGGGAATGTGGTCAGCCGTACGTTTCTCCGAGAGATGCGCTGCACCGGCGGGCGCATCTTGGTTGCTGAGGACGTCAGCAGGAAGGGAAGGCTGGATTGGCGCATCCCCTTCGCTGGTGGTGCCAGAGGCGTCGACCTTGCGCACCCAGACTCGGCGAGTCTTCTTCGGCTTCGACAGACGCTTCGAAGGACCTGCACTGCCTTCAGAGATGAACTTCTCATACGCCTGTTGATTGAGGCGTACGACCAGTGTCTTGTGGGAGGAGCCCACCTTCACGTCGTCGAATTGCGACACAGCTTTCTCGGTAGAGGAAAAAGAGCTCCCCAGCAGAGTCACCAGCTTGTTTGCCATTAAAATCTTTTGATTGCAAATTTCAATACAAACAGAATAGTGTTACAATATAGGACTTAGATGTAGTCCTAGGAGTACACTTTTGTTTATCTGGGTCCCTTGTGCCGATGGAGCAAGTGGTAATGCATTGACTCCGTTGACGATCTGACGACGGTTATCGGTTCTCTGAAGGTTTGGATTGCTCTGGGTGCTGAAGCTTGCTGAGAGGAGGAAGACGTTGAGTGTCTGTATCTGCCTCTCTGGTGGTACGAAGTCTCCGTCTGTCGATGTATGTTTGCCTCTGTGTGTGTTCGTGGGTAAGAAGGAAATGATCCCTCTATTTATAGCTTTGCAGGCTGGCTGCTCATGCGCGCATATGTAGGTTGCGCCTGGATACGGGGACGCCACGTGGTGATTGCTGATGGAGGCGCATGGATGATGCGCCCTGATTGAGGGGTTGAATTCTTCATGCTGCTATTGTGAGCCGGCACATAGCAGGGAAGAAGATCTTTCTGTTGCTGAGATCTTGGGTGAATCGAGTCAAAGGACATGTGTCATCGGCCCATGGCTCGGAGATCTCAAATTTGATGGGGAATGATCTGGTAGGATGCGCCTGGGTTTGGGCGCATGAGGAGATTTTGGCTCGTAACCTTTAGGTGTCACGAACCATTCGGGGAGCATGGCTTTTGAGGCGCATGCGAAGCTTCAGTAGTGACTTTACTCCTGTCTTTTGGAATCAGGGAGAAGTCTGGGGCGCATGGCTTTTGAGGCGCATGCAGATTTAGGCGCATGGCTGCGGAGGTGCATACGAGATGATTGGGCGGCCACATGGCAGTAACCGTCGGAGGAAAGTAATGATGATGCTGGCGTTGGCGACGCTTCGTTTTTTGAAAAAGCTGTCAACTGTTCAGTCTTCGGGAAGCGTGCTGCCAACTCTGTCAGACTTCAGCAATTAATGTTTTTGATATTTGATGGACAGCTGAGTGGGCGCATCGATCGGCATTCCACTAGGCGTATGGGGACGCATGGGGGTGCATCCCTGTGAGGCGCTTGGTGCTGAAGGACGCGTCTGTGTGATGCGCTTGATGGACGCATCCCTGTGATACACTTTGATGTTTGAAGGGTGCATCTGTGTGATGCGCTGTCTGGCCGGCGCATCCACTTCGTGACACGTCTTTAATGGTGCGACTGTTACGTTCTTCGAGTGCTTTAAATAGCCGTTTTGACTTGGGTGAATTCGAAGCGTCCAGTTCATCCATTAAATGCAAATTCATTGCACGGAATTCGGAGAGCCATCCACTTGGCGTATGGGTTTGATTTGCCTGGCCTATAAATAGTGGCATGGAGGGAGTTTGCTTCTCGTTCTCTCATGTTCTTCCGACATGAACTTGTTTACTCGGATGCATTCTGTTGATGAGATGCTCCCGAGGGTGAAGATGCGATGCATTGTCTTCATTGATACACTTGAAGGTGACTGTTACATCCAAAAGTCGGAGTCGAGGGCTTCTGAGGCAGGCAGAAGGTGCCTGTTGCATCCAAAGATCGAGATGCACGAGCCTCGTCTCTGTTATGTGGGAAGAGCCGCAGATCGGAATTGCGGTACTGCGGCTTTGGGGGCTCTTTCTTCCTTCAAAATGGGTGTTGCCCATTCTGGTTGTGTTAAAAGCTGCTCCTTTAGCCGCGGTTTTGATTACGGTCTTCCTTCGCCTTTGGAGGCTCTTTCGAAGCCTCCCATGGCCACAGGTTGGCTTGCGGTGCTCTTCTCTTCCTCGGTTTGGAGAGCTCTTCCTCCAGCTAGAGGGTTGATTGCCACCCTCGTTCTGTTCAATAAATTCTTCATTAGTCGAAGCATTTAGACGGCGGTGAGCCTGGTTGGAAGAGTGGCACATAACTGGGCTGCTGAAGGGATGCACATAACTGAGCTGCCGAAGGGATGCACATAACTGAGGATGCACATAACTGAGCTGCTGAAAGGATGCGCCCCGCTGAGGGCGCATGGTGGGATACGCCTGACTGAAAGCGCATGGTGATCGCTGCGCTTGTTCAAGAGCGCATGATGATCGCCGCGCCTGGCTGTAGACTTAGGGTCTTTTCTTTTTGTAGAAGTTCTCCTTTGTACAACCTTTTCTAGACATGTAATATACTTTTATATGTAATAAAAAAAGTCCTCTTTCAATGTCTATATTTGTTGTTTTTGCTGTGTGGAGTACTTTGTCCGAGCTCTCTGGCGTATGTAGTGTTTGGCGCATAGGATTTCTGGTCCTGAAATTCCATGCTTCTACATGCATACAAATATGTAAAGAAATTCTTTATTTCCTCTTAGCATTAATGCTAGCATAATCCTTAACCTGGCTGACTCGATATAGAGGGATATGCAAACTAACCCATATAAAAGCTTCATTTTTCTTAACTTTCCAAATTTGTGTCGACCAATGTGGACTTCATGTTTCTGAGAAAAAAAAATCATAGGTTACATCAGTTTAGAATTTGGTGTAAAATATACCAATTTAGGTTAATTTCAGCTTGGGGATGGGAGTGGGGGTCCTTTTGTTCTTTTCCAAAATTAGTAGTCTTAAAGGTAGTACCACTCATTTGTCGTAGAATTTGAGAAAGAAAAGATTATATGAGATATGAGTTGAATATAAAGAAGCTACATATGGATCAATAGACCAATGCAGATACTATACGAAGTATGGATGTCTTTTCTTTTCTGCGCTTTTCTTTCTCGTGGACTTTCATGGTATGATGGTACCATCAAGACAAAGCCAAGACGTTAACCTTTCACACTGCGCTATTGATTTTTGTATCAAAATGAACTTTCCTATTTTGAAAAGTGATGATAATGTCACATTTTTTTCCTATAATTGCTCAGAGGAGTTCTATAAGTAGATTAAAGTTGTAAGTATAAGTATTTGTAAAGAAAGAGGCCTGCCCCCTTGTTAGAGGATATGGATCTTCAATAGGTAGTAAATAGGGAACTCACATAGATTTGGATAGTGCATAAATATGAGCCACGGAAAAGGCACACCATGTTATTTAAGAATAATGAATTATTTGTTAGATATCTGCTCGTGCTACTTTATCTGCCCTTAGGTCATATTTGTATATTTAGTCTTACAAGAAATACTTGTTAAAAGGTGATGTTGAAAGCAGGAAAATATGATATGGTTCACAAATATTTTGGAACCATGAGAAGAGGGGGCCTAGCTACCAAAGCATTGACTTACAAAGGTAGCAATAACATGAATAACTAAACATTTTTATTTGTTCATTTCATCATCATTAAAAAAAATTATAATCAACTTTCTTAATACAAATTTTGCAGTTCTCGTAAGTACCTTTTGGGAAGAGGGTAAAGTGGATGAAGCTCTTGAGGCAGTGAGGGACATGGAACGGAGAGGAGTGGTTGGAACTGCTAGCGTGTATTATGAATTAGCACGTTGCCTTTGTAACAATGGAAGGTGGCTAGAGGCTCTGTTGGAGGTGAGTTGTTATCTATTAAAACAAGGTGGAATTGTGCTATGCATCTAAGTAGCATATTTCAAACCCTTAGTATCTCATTTGAGTTCTCTACACCTTGTGGTACTGCTCTATACATCTTATACTCAATACCATAGGTAGGTGAGCTCGTGGAGTTCAAAGTTCATACTAGATATAAAAAACTTAAGCACTTAATTTTCTTGTATTGTATAGTTGCTTGATGTATTCACTGCAGTATGATCTTATCTTCTACCAAGTTATTTGATGTGGTTTATATCTAAACCCAATAGGTCGTCTGTCGGGGGAGGGACTTCCTTGGTTCTTATAACTTGCTCAAACCCTTGCTTAATTCCAAGATATGTTACCTTGTCTTCCTATGTTTCCATAACATGGTTGCTCTTTGCTTGAGCTAATAAGTCTTTGTACTTCAAACAACTAACTAAAATTCTTTATAATACGCTGGCTTTGTGGTCGTGGCCGTGTCTATTTAAGCCTTGTGCACATCCTTCTAACATTGCATTCTAGTAGTTTCATTCTTTTCTTTCCCTACATTTCCCCTATTTCTGTCACACTGCTTCTCTGTGACCATGTTATCATTGCCTACTTTCTCATTTAGCATCTAAAGCTTATCAGTACCAATGCTATAAACCATCTTGCTTATCATCACATAGATAAAATGGGCTAGAGGTAGGTAGGTACTTGTTTTCTGTAGTTATTATAACTGTCCTAGTTAAGAAGACCTACTCATTTTTTTCCTTTCCTTTACATGTTAATGACATAATGTTTCAAACCTCCAGCAGCAGTAGAAGGGATAAAATTTTCTTGAATAATAATAATAATAAATTGGCATCAGATGCTTGATCATAATGATGAATGATGCTTCTTGGACAGCTACTGGTAGGCCTGATGTATATATTCTAAAACTGACTAGTTTTGTGTATATCATCTCTTGAGATAGCACTTTATCTTGTCAATTTATAAATAAATTATTGCAATTAATATATGCTTTATTGTGAATGTTCGTTGATCTAGGCATCTTGGCCAAACCATGTAAATTCTTGTCTTTGGGGTTATGAATTTTCTCAGAAGTGTTCATTATTTATGTTTATGTTTTGCTTTATTTTTTTTTACTTTTTGAGATAAAATGGTGGGAGTAAATCCTCCAGCATTTTAATAATGAGAATTAGAAAAAAAAAGGAAGACGAATCAATTGTAAAAGAAGATCACTTTGAGAACACGATGGAAAAGAAAGCACAAATGAAGATTCCATGAAGAGTAAAGCGGACTGATTTTTGTCCAGTCACAAGCATGGTGTTGCTAGAAACTATCACAGCCATGGATTCATTATGGACGCATGTCAACATCTTGAGTATCTTTTTGTCGTTAGCGACCCTCTCTTAAGACAATAAAAGAATAACGAAGTAGGCTTCCTATAGAATCTGCTCATCGCTTCATTGTTTTGTGTGGCCCATTCCCATTCATCAAACATTGATCTCTTATGGACCTTCCCTTTCAACTTTGCTTTACACGATGTGTGGCATCAACACTGACTTGAGACCAGTTTGATTTTGTTTTTCTTGTCTGTTTTTACTAAATTATGTTGCCCCCTATAGCTAAATATTTCTTTTATTGTGGTGGTTTGCACTTTTGTTTCTGGAGCTGATCTATTTCCTCATCAAGTTGATCTTTATGACATGATGTTTTGTCCTTCAGTTGAAGCACGTCAAATTATGTTGAGTGCGAAGCAATTTGTGCTTGATTAAGGTCCATGGTATAGAAATTGATGGGTTTGCTCTTTTATGGAGTCACTTGGGCATTTAGAAGCTGATTTCAGAAGAAAAGTACCATTTGTGTTAGGTATGTTGTTTCCTTCAACATTAATTCTGAATAAAGCTCCCCTGCTCTTTATGACTGGTATCAGTCTATGCATTAATGCATGTCACATATCATCTGATACTAACAAAGAGGTTCTACATTGCAGTCACTTTGAATGCATTATCTCACCTTTGCAGAAAACAATTCAATCTACCTGTGTACACATCTGTAACCAACCATATGACACCACTCCTTTGTCATTTGAGAAGTGTTATATAAAGTTTGCTTATTTGCAGTACATGGTGAGCTGTAGATGTAATGTACAAAAGTACTCAGTTTGGCATGGAACTATATTGATGTTGTGAACAATGTTTCAAATTTCATTTACTTCTATTATTGTGGGACTTTGATGTATATACCTTTCTTTTGTGGTATTCTTTGGTGATACATGTACATTCCTTTCAGTTCCATCTCTATATTGGTTGGTTTTCTATACCATGGTTTACTATAATATGTGAATATACACTTAATACGGGGCATTCTTTTCTTTGCTTTACGTTCACTTCTTATGAGTATGATGCTGATTACTAGTAGATAAACAGGAGCCATTAGACCATATATGAAAAGTGCCTCTTTGACTAATCTGATTAAATCCACCTTTTGTCCATGTCATTGAACAGTGTGATTGCTGTGCTGGATGCTAATTTTCAATCTTTGCCATCTATTGAACACAGACAACAACATGTCCCTGTATGTTTTCATTTCTGCCTTCAATAATTTGCAAAAAAGTTATTTCCGTCCTATATTGTATTGTTTTCTATTCTTCAATTGATGTACTGTAAGGTGGTCATTTGATGCTAACTAGTATTGTTTGATATTTTTGATTTCCCAGTTTTTCTAGTCTAGCTTGTGTCATTGTTAGTTAAACTCTTGATGTTTACAGCCTTTATAGTTTGCCTCAGTGGAATTGGTTGTCTGATGAGATGTCATAATGATATGATAATGAACCTTATATCAAACAGTCTCTGATACCTTATGAGAATAATAAGGTGTCTCAATAACATGTAACGACCCTTCTATCATGTTTTTTATTTTCTTTATGCTCAAATTGGTTTGGGTAATAATCTACTTCGACATTCTAATTATGCCTCGGTAAACCTTGGGTGATATAAATGTCACGCCCCGACCCGGGAAATTGCTCGTCCTCGCTAGATTTTACCCGAATCATCGTCCTCGCTGGGGCGTGATGCCGCACGAGCCTGGAGTTGCGCTCGTGCAAGGCAAGATAACGGTTCACATAGTGATTATCTCAAATTCATAACATAAGCAGCGGAAGGAAACAAAGTATAACACAAGAATCTCTTTTATTGATTATGAACTGAAGGTTACAAAGGCTCTGAATAGCCCAACATAAAATGCCAATTGGCAACAACGCTCATGATCTCTCTAGCTCACAAAGGATTACATTGTTCCATACATTGTGCCTCTTTATAGCCACCAAGTAGTCTACGGCCGAACATCTCCATGTCGCAAGTCCGAACGCCTATGCGAAAACTCCTCTTGAACGCCAAGGACTCGATGCCTCGGCACGTCCAAGCCAAGCTCCGCCCCGAGCCGATTATAACCTGAGCCTGCACATAAACTAGTGGGGGATTAGTGCTTTCGTCCTCACTTCGCACTGATCAAGACCCGCTCGCACCAAACCAAACACTTAATCCATTTAGTAAAACATGCATCTTAATTTGTGATCTTTCTATTTAGCCTTAGGATCGATTTCATGGCAACACTTAAACATAGCACATTATCATAAATGTGTCCCATACCGTGTTCCTGCAGCAGATACAGTTAGACATAGTCTGAAACATAAACATAGTGATTCGTGCTCATCTCGTTCCTCTTTGCCTAGCCTGCCATGGTTAGAACTTACATAAGCAATCATACGATTCACGCAACCAACCAATCATAACCGTAAACATATGCATAAGGGTCGCAGGCCCTACGCCTGCACCCAGCTCTCATCTCAGCCACCGGCCCTATCTATATGAAGGTCACGGTGTTTCGTACCGTAATGGACTTGGCATCTCTTATGTGTAAGCCTACAATCGCTTCGATACGGGTTGCTAGCCCAGTATCCGAAGGATCCCAAACTTACGGATATCATAGCTTATCACAGCACTGGACGGTCGCAATTCGTCCGAATGTTGTACACCATAAATACCACACATAATTCCCTCCTAGGCCGAACGGTCCCGGCGCCCCGGCGTAACCGTTCGAGGGAAGCCGTACCCGTGCACGGGCCATCCGAGTCCATTGACCATGCAATACGCGCTATAGCAAACACACATAACAATCCAACCAAATCCTCCGTTGCATAAACATAGTCTCGATCCATAAACGGTTTCCCGTGCCATAAATGGTTTCCCGTGCCATAAACATAATCCACCATTCATATGGGGAGCTCCGTCGGCGTTATGCCCCAACACATCCATATTGATGCACGACGCCCAATGGCTTAGTCATCTCATACTCGTATTCAACGCGTACCATTCGTAAGTTATTCTCATAGCATAATTCCGTATTACTTAGTCTTTTCGTAACATAAGTGCCCGATGGCACGCTCAGCGCCGTATTCAATGTTCTACGCCTAATGTTCAATATTCTCGAAGGCGTGCACGTGATGCACATCTCAATATCATCTTTCAATGTTCTACCATCATTGCCCTACCGCGAACTCGTACACTTGATGCACGTCGCTTCAATTGTTCGATTGTTCAATGTTCTACCTTAGTGTTCAACGTATATTTAGACACTTACTCGCCGAGCCACACTCGCTAACTCGATAACATATTACGCATACCATAACAAATTTTATTAGACGTGAAGGAATTGGGAGAGAGAGTCAAGAACCCGCCCACCTTAAGCCGATACACCTTGCCGCATCGCTGAGTTGAAGCGTCTCGCTTCCATAACACGGTCGCATAGCTAACTCCCGGACTTAGCTATTCCTTTGAACTACTCGGTTGATTTGGCCTATCGCGTCCATGCCATAATCCGTTGCAAGGCCACAATTTGGTTTCGCGGATACTTCATTGCATAAGGCAAAATGCCGACCTCTTATCGTCCAGCGTAAAAGCATAGCCTGCACACCAGATCAACTAAAATTAGCACTTGCTCAACGGGACTTATCTTTGCATCAATTCGATTCATAGATTCCAACCGACTCAAAGCTTACCTTTGGCCAACGTAACACTTGCATCGATTCGCATCGATACCTCATCGGGTCAACGCAACTCTTCGAGTCAACGACTCATCGTAATGCACCGAGCGGAGCGGAGCATTACATAATATACCACTCAAAATCAGGTTCGTCCTCGAACCAAACCAACACTTAATCCAAGTGCCTCGCATAGATCGCTTCACGATCTCGTGCTACTATCGTTGAATCATACAACTTAGTTTGGATCATACACATATTTTAGGCGTCCCACCAATATATGCATTTCAGCCAAGCTCAGTTGTAGGATATCGGAACAACTAACAAGCTCAACTTAAATCCTCAAGCATCCATCGGTCCGTACTCGACTTAGTCATATCTTAGCGCCTATTCCCAAAATACTCTTTGTATGCATCATCCCATAACATGCGATCATCTTCCAACATCTTGCACATAACTTAATTCAACCATAACTTCGACCTCGTAAGTTTCTCGTCGGCCATCTAACACTCGCATTGCATTGAGTCATTGCGCATCCGATCACAACAATTCTCTGCAACGCCTGTTCGTCCAACCGTTTGCCTATCTCTCACATAACTCAAGTCTTTCATCTAATCATTCATAACACTTGGCCTCTACGACATGGACTACGTCCACATGTCTCAAATTCCTTTGCCTGCAATCCGTACTAAGTCTCGCATACAATTATCTCAACACGATCCACGTTCTCGAATTACCTATGCATCGCGTCTAGGGCTACCGCCGCTAGGTAACTTATCCAGACATCATACTCGCACTCTTCCGACACAAGATGTCAACTTGAGTCTACGATGCTCAAAGGCAACAATTTTTCCGACCCAAGGTCTCCTACGATACGCCTATCTTCGATACTCGACCGAGTATGAATCCTTTACTCAATCTTCGATTCGATCCCGACTTGTTCGTTTCATAACATAGATCGCACGCTTAACACACATAGCCTGACCGTTACTCCAATTGATATAGGACACAACTCTTAGGGTCGTTCTACTATCCGTTGCTCTCGCGCATTGCAGAATTCTTGCAATCACCTTACCGCGTCACTATACTAGGCACGTTCTTCAACATATACTACATCGTTCTTCTTCCTCGATAAACTTTCTTACGCGACTTCTTTAGGGTCATCCTATGGTTTTCCACATTCACTTGATTTGGCGGTCAAGTCTTCTAGGGTCATCTACCCCGAAACTACGCTCGATAATTGAAGATCATCAACGAGGGACAGTTATAACGAACCATGCTATATCCTATCGTGGAGCCAAATCAATTTTCGATAATTCCTATGGGACTTACCCAATCCGACATACCAATCCATAATTTATCTACCCCCGCGCAACTGATGCGCCGTTAACTACTCGAATCACTCGTATATTACCGTCGACTATCTTTGTTAGTCGCATGACATCTACTCGCCTCAAGTTCGAGTTTACCTATCCGTGATCATAGCTCGACACATTCCATACTCATCAAAACCATCCTCGAACAACTTTCGCATCAAACCACAAGTCCATATAAAATTGGCCATGCCTTGCAAGTTCGATCATCCCCGCTGGATGAATCACCATACCAACGCTCACGCGGAATGATCGCCCTAATTTGGCGTAACGCATGTGCGATGCTGGAGTTGCACTCGCATAAGACAAGAATGTCAAAATTATGGTTATCCTCGAAGCAAATCCAATCACTTTCGTTTTCATCCGAGTAACACCCGTCGACTCTCAATTTCTCCGAAACATTCCTACCAATGTCATCCAAATCGACATCAGCTTAACTTGCATCTTATTCATCCAACAACAATGCTCAACATAATTTTTTCGTTCATTCGATCAGAGTATCCCCGAGTTATTGCATATCGTCTTTGATACGCCTCAATACCATCGTCGATATGCATAACTTGAACATCTTCGTCTCGCATAAGCTTCAATTCGTTGAAGTTACTGTTATCATCCGAACTCGAATACGAATCAAGTCTTGCACACATCAAGATTCATTCCGTAGTAACTACTTATCATCATCGTGACACGATTTCCAATTCATATATTCATTCTCATATCCCTAACTCGTACTTCCAATCGTGCTACCGACTCCTCGCATTAATCCAAATCTGTTCGTACGATTTTTCCGTACTTACTCAATACGTTCCGAATAACTCTTCGTACTAACTCACGTACATTCGATCGGGTCGACTTTCCTCAACGTAACATTTCTTTCGCTATGCTCAACTTATCGTTCGACTTACACTTAACGAATCCTTGTTCGACGTATCATCCATAGGCACGACTTCACGCATAATCGCTCAACTTAATTCATCAAGGCATACTTGCATCGACTTCTCCCAAGTCATTCCCACTCAAGTCTCGGTACTACTTCCTCCATTGAGGACAACATATCGTAAAAATCGTTTCGACGAAACCTATCGCAAGTCACCAAACGGCTTAACATAGCTATCGCTAAGTGGTATTCCATATACCACTCAGAAATCGAGCCTATCGTTACCGATACAATACTTGGTTATACTGATCGCATAAATGGTATTGCATATACCACTCGGAATCGAGTCATTATTCGACATCACATTCCGCATTGGTCCGACATCTATTTTGCAATCGACTATCCCGTATGGTGATCTCTTCGATCCCAGCTCTAGCGTTTGCTTACTCGAGTTGGCACGACAACTGGGCCAACATGCACCATCGTTCACTTAAGTTGACACACATTCAATCTAACCGTACCATGGCGATCATCTCGATCACACCCGCAACATTCGTTTATTCAAAGCTCAACGCAACATATGGCCAACATACACGTTCGCCTACTCAAACTCGACTTAGCGACCATCTCGACTCGTTATTATTGCATCCACGATCTTCCAATCTCTCTCGTTGCAACTCGTACAACATATCGCTATACATCCGCATAGCCATACTATACGCATCATACCATATCGACTCGTTGCACCGATACAACGAACGATTCATGACTTGCTGCACTCCGTGCAACCAACAACACATAACTGTTTGCATAGCAACAAAACATGCATCGCCTCACATATCGACCCGTTACACTTCGTGCAACCAACAACACATATCTTCTCGCACCCCGTGCGACCGATAACACATAACTCCTCGTACTTCGTGCGACCGACAACACATATATCATTGCACTTCATGTAACCAACATCACCATATTCGTTGCACTTCGTGCGACCAATATTCCATAACTCGTTGCACTTCGGAAAACCATAATCTCATAACCCGTTGCACTTCGTGCAACCAACACTCTCCGATGGCACCCGGAGATAGCGTAATAGTCACGACATACTTGTGGCAGACGTACGCACTTAATATAGACTTATTGTATGGAACATCCATTGTAGCGTCGAGCAGATCCATGAGCCATGCGGTTGCGGAAACAACTTAGAGTCAACTGAATTCGATAGCGAAGCAACTGAGGGTGAAAGAGATTCATGCATGGTCCAGAGGATGGAACCGCTCTGATACCAACTTGTCACGCCCCGACCCGGGAAATCGCTCGTCCTCGCTAGATTTTACCCGAATCATCGTCCTCGCTGGGGCGTGATGCCGCACGAGCCTGGAGTTGCGCTCGTGCAAGGCAAGATAACGGTTCATATAGTGATTATCTCAAATTCGTAACATAAGCAGCGGAAGGAAACAAAGTATAACACAAGAATCTCTTTTATTGATTATGAACTGAAGGTTACAAAGGCTCTGAATAGCCCAACATAAAATGCCAATTGGCTACAATGCTCATGATCTCTCTAGCTCACAAAGGATTACATTGTTCCATACATTATGCCTCTTTATAGCCACAAAGTAGTCTACGGCCGAACATCTCCATGTCGCAAGTCCGAACGCCTATGCGGAAACTCCTCTTGAACGCCAAGGACTCCATGCCTCAGCACGTCCAAGCCAAGCTCCGCCCTGAGCCGATCATAACCTGAGCCTGCACATAAACTAGTAGGGGATTAGTGCTTTCGTCCTCGCTTCGCACTGATCAAGACACGCTCGCACCAAACCAAACACTTAATCCATTTAGTAAAACATGCATCTTAATTTATGATCTTTCTATTTAGCCTTAGGATCAATTTCATGGCAACACTTAAACATAGCACATTATCATAAATGTGTCCCATACCGTGTTCCTGCAGCAGATACAGTTAGACATAATCTGAAACATAAACATAGTGATTCGTGCTCATCCCGTTCCTCTTTGCCTAGCCTGCCATGGTTAGAACTTACATAAGCAATCATACGATTTACGCAACCAACCAATCATAACCATAAACATATGCATAAGGGTCGCAGGCCCTACGCCTGCACCCAGCTCTCATCTCAGCCACCGGCCCTATCTATATGAAGGTCACGGTGTTTCGCACCGTAATGGACTTGGCATCTCTTATGTGTAAGCCTACAATCGCTTCGATACGGGTTGCTAGCCCAGTATCCGAAGGATCCCAAACTTACGGATATCATAGCTTATCACAGCACTGGACGGTCGCAATCCGTCCGAATGTTGTGCACCATAAATACCACACATAATTCCCTCCTAGGCCGAACGGTCCCGGCGCCCCGGCGTAACCGTTCGAGGGAAGCCGTACCCATGCACGGGCCATCCGAGTCCATTGACCATGCAATACACGCCATAGCAAACACACATAACAATCCAACCAAATCCTCCGTTGCATAAACATAGTCTCGATCCATAAACGGTTTCCCGTGCCATAAACGGTTTCCCGTGCCATAAACATAATCTACCATTCATATGGGGGTCTCCGTCGGCGTTATGTCCCAACACATCCATATTGATGCACGACGTCCAACGGCTTAGTCATCTCATACTTGTATTCAACGCGTACCATTCGTAAGTTATTCTCATAGCATAATTCCGTATTACTTAGTCTTTTCGTAACATAAGTGCCCGAGGGCACGCTCAGCGCCGTATTCAATGTTCTACGCCTAATGTTCAATATTCTCGGAGGCGTGCACGTGATGCACATCTCAATATCATCTTTCAATGTTCTACCATCATTGCCCTATCGCGAACTCGTACACTTGATGCACGTCGCTTCAATTGTTCGATTGTTCAATGTTCTACCTTAGTGTTCAACGCATATTTAGACACTTACTCGCCGAGCCACACTCGCTAACTCGATAACATATTACGCATACCATAACAAATTTTATTACACGTGAAGGAATAGGGAGAGAGAGTCAAGAACCCGCCCACCTTAAGCCGATACACCTTGCCGCATCGCTGAGTTGAAGCATCTCGCTTCCATAACACGGTCGCATAGCTAACTCCCGGACTTAGTCATTCCTTTGAACTACTCGGTTGATTTGGCCTATCGCACCCATGCCACAATCCGTTGCAAGGCCACAATTTGGTTTCGCGGACACTTTATTGCATAAGGCAAAATGCCGACCTCTTATCGTCCAGCGTAAAAGCATAGCCTGCACACCAGATCAACTAAAATCAGCACTTGCTCAACGGGACTTATCTTTGCATCGATTCGATTCATAGATTCCAATCGACTCAAAGCTTACCTTTGGCCAACGTAACACTTGCATCGATTCGCATCGATACCTCATCGGGTCAACGCAACTCTTCGAGTCAATGACTCATCGTAACGCACCGAGCGGAGCGGGGCATTACAATAAAGGCTCTTTGGTTTTCCATCATTGGTTCTATTTTTGTTGGAAACATGTTCTATCATATTTCATAGCACTAGTCTGTGGATAGTAAAATTAGCTTTACATGTAATTACTGGAAACATGATACTTATAATTTACGGCTAATTCATTAACGGAGTATTACAATGTGTACTAAAATTCATTAGTCATCAACTTCTCTAGATTCTGAACTATTATTTCTCGATATATGATCAACACATCCTTGGAATCTTCTGCAGAGCCTTGACAGGATAAAGTACAGACTTTTGGAAGGCACAAATACACAAGATGTGAGAGCACTTGTTCGGGATATACAAGCAAGATTGTTGCTTGATATATTGGGGAAGGGCATCGAGTCTGCTCTTGTAAATCCTGCAACATTGCTACCGGAGCCTTGGTAGGCTTCACCGGAGACATTATCTGCCATTGATGCTGAGAAAATGGTAGTAGAGAAAGCTTTGGTTCCGAGTGTCCAGGTGCAGTTTACGATTTTATTGAACCTTAATAAACTAATCACCTTTTTGTTCTATAGATTTATGTATTAGCATAATGGCTTCTATCATTTCTTCCCTGTCAAATTACTCAATATGTTATTAGGTCAATATCCTGGGGTATTTGACTTGTATTTATGCCTCTAAACTTATTTTGCATGGTAAAGATGGTATTTTCTATGATTTTAAATTTAATGAAGTTATCCATGCACAACGTGGCTCAATCTCATAGTAGCTAATTTCAAAGTACAAAGTTCTTAGTAGGGGGAAAATCGAAGGGGCCGTCTAGGTACCTGGCAGCTGCTCAGGTGATTAAGGATAACATAAGTTGACTGATAATAGTCCTAGACATACATGCAAGAAATCTCAAGCTCTTTGATTTCTTTTATAAATTTAGATGTTCTTGATCAAGATTAGAGGAGTGTTTATTAGTTCAATTGTCCAATAATAAGGTTTTCTCTGGTAATCTGCAACCAGTTTCTCTTGTGCACTAATTCTCCTACCCGCCTCTACCCCTAACCTCCTTCTACACCCCAACTCCCGTTGTGCCGTGACCCAAATGTATATATGGGTTTCTTTACACTTTTTTTTGGTATATTGTTCATTTGATGTAGAAATGCCTGATATGTTTATACTTGTGCGTTGATGTCCTCTGTGTATATGTGGATAACTTATCTGATTGGTCATATCATAGTTGTTAATGGCGCAAGGCACACAAAAGCATAAAGGCTTCATAGCGCCTCGGCGCAAGGCTTCATAATGCCTCGGCTTAAGGCTTTACACTTTTCTTCTGTTACATTTTTTTCTTTTGTTACTTGATTTTTTCTTCTGTTATAACATCACTTTGAATTATAACTTTTTGAGCGAAAATTATAACATCACTTTGAATTATAACTAGTTTTCTTACCTTTTTTTTTGCAGGTCCTTCGAATGAGTTTTGCCTAATTTTACAAAAGGTGGGAGATGCCACTTAAGGGAAAATCATTTTGGGTTCGTTTTGGTAGATAATGCTTAATGATGTGAAAAGTTTTAGACTTTTTTTGAAAATGATGGAGAGAACAATTAATGATTTCTCTAATTTTGAGTTCATTTTGTGAATCATGGGAGGACATCTAAATGATGTAAGATGCTTTGTGTGCATTTTGTAAACAATGTGATATGGCCTGTAATGATGTTTTATGAAAACTTTTTTGTTAATGCCTTTCAGAGAATACAATATGCATTTTTGCTTAAATAGTTATATATGGTTTTTGTTATATATGTATTTTGAGTGTATATTTTGTATGCACAGCAGGAAATCAATAATTCTATGAGAACTGGAACAACTGTTATAAATTTTTGGGACAGATCTGTTGTTCTGTACTAAAAGTGAACTATATTTTTTTGGGACATTTGCCTAAATTATTAGGACGAATAATATCCGTTACAAATATCTAATTTTTGGGACGACAAGACCAACCGTCACACAAAAATAGATTTTCACAACCTTTTGAGACAGTCAATTTTTCTGTCCTTTAACGTTAATTAGGACGGCAATATCCGTCCCTTAAGCTTTTGCCACGCCACCCTAATAGCACCGTTTGAATCCGTCCCAACTGCCGTCCCAAATAATATTTAGGATGGTAAAAGTTCTTTTTAGAACGGTTTTTTGTTGTCCCAATAGACCACTTTTTTTGTAGTTAGTTGGTTCGCACACATATTTTAGGCGTCCCCAAAATACATGCATTTCAACCAAGCCTTGTGATAGCGAATCCCGCCATCACCATTCGAGTCGGATCGTACAAATATTCAAGCGTCCCTGATATACGTGCATGTCAACCGAGCCTCATGAGTGGTACCTCCATAATTCCTATCGTTCCGCACCGGGACGTCTGCCTAACCACTAGGCTATGTCTTTCCGTCAGTACTGGAATCATAGTTCCCAAACAACGATATCAACACTGACCCCATCCTAAGGTCAAACCAAATTGATGGTACGAGGTTTTCTACCCAAGCTCACATCACTCCGATTTCTAAACATCGAGCATCGATTTCCTACACACATCCCAATAATCGTCGTACGGGGTCCGAGTCGTTCAGCAAAGCCATCCTACGATAACTCACGTTTAAACCAATTCCTTGATATATCAATTTCGGGTAGTCTATCTTTCGAACACGTTCGACATAGTCCGCCTATCAATCATTCTTAAGTCAAGCACGCTACGACACGAATCGCTAAACCAAAATTTCATATTCCACATTCCCTAAGTCATCTATTCCAATTCACGTAATCGATCACAAGGTCGTCCAGCTTAACAATATATTGCGCCTCAATTTCACGCGAGTCAGATTATCCACGGTGGGCATGAATCACCATGCACGCTCCCGCGGGATAATTATCCTCATCGGGACGTAACTGTTGTTTTGCGTCTAGACTAATTTATTCTCGATGCGCGGATTGGACCTACTCAATCCTCAAGTTTCATTCAGTCATCAATCACAAGTCCAAACATCCTCGAATTTTTCTTCGCATCAAACCAACAAGTCGAGATAATCAACGTTGCCGCGTCCTGATTTTTTCGAGTTCGATCATTCCCGCGACATGAATCACCATGTCAGCGCTCACGCGGAACGATCATCCCAAATCCGATGCAACGCATGTGCGAGGCTAGAGTTGCACTCGTACAAGACAAGATTGTCGACGTTGTGGCTATCAACGTAACCATCAAGACACGATCATTTTCATCCAACATTCATCTCAACCAAAATCCTAAGTATAGCATCCAACCGAACAATAACACTTACACGATCGTCATTCGCCGAGTCAGAGTACCCCCGAGTTATCGCATATCATCTTTGATACGCCTCAATACCATCGACGATATACGTAACCTGACGATCTTCGTTTGCAACTAATTTTGAGTCGTGCGAATGATGATATCGTCCGACTGGATAATCTCATCGACATTCAAGTTCAAGTTCGATCGTTATCCTTCGAATCATTCACAACATCAAATTCCTCAAACCCAAATTCGCGTATTCGTTCATCCCTTTATCTTAAGTCATCGACCAACGTTTTTCCTCAATTCGCATCATTCTTGCTAACTCAATCATCAAACGACATCCATTCCAATCCTCAGAGTCATTGCGTAACTTTAAAATTTAAACCCTTCATGTACGCTGTCTACCTGTCGTGGTAACTTTTCGTATACGATTCGTATCAATTTCTTTGATCAAGTCATCCATTCGTACACCCTAACTTTTCCTCGATTCGATTTCGCTTACTCAATCATTTTTGCGTTTCATACTTCGTATAATCCTCAATCCCATGCACGTTCCGTGCGCGTCAATTTCTAGGTTGTTCGAATCCACTTATCAAACTTCATGACAATAACTTACTCCATCGTACACGATCTAAGGCTTTGCATATGTACGACGCTCGCTGATAGACTCACCGACACCCCACATCCTCAATCAATCGATCGACATTCCTGAGGCTATCGCATACACCACTCAGGAATAAAGTCATTCAACAAATTCTCAAAACTAGCATTCGAATCAAAATCCACTTCATCAGGTTTTTCGTTCGAACCATTCCTCAATTTTTAAGTACGCTCATCTTATATCGCACTGACGATAACATCGTCATTCGTTAGCACCCTTATCGATAGTCCTCTCAATTTACTCAATCGAGTTCAACTCATTCTTGTTCGAAACAATACGAATCCCGTACTCGACTTTGCTAAGGTCGACACAATCCTTGGTGTATATACCCAGCCCGAGTTAGCCAACCGTTCTTACGTAAACCATCTTTTTGTTTCTTGTCAAAAACTGTTCTCCTACGTTTTGCAAAATAAATAGACTTATTGTATGGACATCCCGTGGGACATTTGAGAGAGAGCGCACCAACGATATCAACTTGCGGAAGCACAATTCAGAGTTTGCGGAAATAACGGAGTTAAAGAATTCAATCGGTAGTCCAAGGATGTAAAGTCGTGCTCTGATACCATTATGTCACGTCCCGCTCCCGTAGGAGCGATCGTCCTCGCTAAGGCGTGATGCCGCATGAGCCTAGATTGCGCTCGTGTAAGGCGGGTTCCATAACGGCCGATTTCAGCGACTGCGACGGGGTCGTCGCACAGAAGTCCCAAGCAGAGACATTGAATAATAGCAGCGAAATTTAGAACAAAACACAAATCCTTCAAAAGAAGCTCTTTATTGATATTGAAACATAGATTACAATGGGGCGCAAGGCCAAGATTATAAGTCTCTCAAGCTCACTCAAGCTCACATTACAAGTTCACTCAGCTCTCTCTCATCTCTCAATACATGTCTCGAACCAGCGGAAGCTTCGGAAGGCGACGTCCATACATTATGTCCCGTATAAGTCCTTGAGTCCACGCGACCGCACGCTTCGAATCATAAAGGAACACCGTGCCTCGACGTATCTAAGTGAGCTCCGCGCCACAAGCTTCTACCTGTGCCTGCACATGTAAACTATGTGGGTGTCAGTACTCAACTGTACTGGTAGAATGAGCTCCTCGCCCACCCATACAAAACCGACACGTTCATTTACTTTGTGCAGCTTATTCACCTTTGTATTATCTTTCTACTCTTACCTTAGGATCAGTTTTAGGACAGACGCCTTGCCTACTTTGTGTCTTTAGACCATCCCGTGCTTGAAACATTCAACGTTAACCTATCGAGTCGTGTTTGCCTTACGGCCATAATCAGAGACGCAACTACGCGATGGGGCTCCATTTTCGTGTGACCGTGCTTCAAACCCTTGCTGAGGCGTGCCTCGCAACTCGATGGGACTCAATCATTTCGCCGCCTCGCGTCCCTCGCTATTTTTATTACCAACTGACCCAATCAAGACTTCTGAACTTGTGTCGTCCGACTTTGCCTTGCGGCGGTTCCTGACTTAAACTCCAGACTACTCAAACCAACTTATGTAACTTATATGCCGACAACTCAAGACTCGACGCCACATCTCGTGCCGAAGCACGGTGTCTCCGTTGCAGCCAAATCTTAGGCCCAAATATTGTCTTTTGACCGAGCACGCATTCGACTCGACTCTTGATTCACTTCACCTAATACTCGACTCAATCTAAAGGCACACTCATGGATTGCTGCCCGTGCCGACTCATCTATATGAGGTCACTAGCATGACAAGCTATCATGGACACATAGCTTACGGTTTGCCGGGACCCTTCCAGCGCAAGGTAGCTAGCCCCCTGGAAGTCCTCGACTAACCCAGTGCTATCGAGTCAGCACAGCTATCACCATGTTTCCTTTTGGCCGAAACGGTCCCATGGCCGTGGGTTGCCGTTACGAGAAAACTCTCTCTTGTCGACAAGTTGTCTAATGACCATGCAAGACCCTTCACTCAAACTGACGTCTCACACAGTCATTGTACTCTTAGTGTTATCATCTCTTTCCAAAACCAAGTTCAAGTCTTGTATCCTTGAGACCCCTCAAGGACCCCTCGACGACCCACGGTCGCGAGCATTCTTTCCATGTTACCATATCATTTCATTCAACTTAGTGCCTATTCGATAGTCCTTTCTCCAAAAACCCATTAAATCTACCGTGGTTCATGCCTTAACACTAAGTCCGTGCATCGTGCCTTAGGCCCATCGTGCTCTACGCGACACTATCACCCAACTCATACTCCATACGACTAGCTTTAAAACCGTAGGACTTCGTGGCTATACTCAGCCGTAGAACTCATAGGACCGTGCTTGGAATGTCTTGGGTCGACCACCATCCCTTTGCCTAACTTAATCAAGCCTACAACTTAACCCAAGGGACGAGCAAAGGCTATGTCAAGCCTTGCATCGTGGAAGCGTGCATGTTTTTGTAGAAGCATGGAATTTCACAACCAGAAAGCCCATGCGCCAGGCATTATATGCGCCAGAACTCAGACAGCTAATCGAATAAGACATAGACATTCGAAGAAGGACTTTTTATTCATATATGTAAAAGTCTATTACATGTCTAGGAGAATTTCTACAAAGGAAGGATCCTAGATCTACAGCCAACAGCCACCATGCGCCTTCCAGATAGGCGCAGCAACCACCATGTGCCTTCCGATAGGCGCAGCAGTCACCATGTGCCGCCAGTTAGGCGCAGCAGATACCATGCGCCTCCAACCAGGCGCATCCCACCATCTCCTCAGCAGCTCAGTGATGTGCATCTCTCCAGTAGCTCAGTTATGTGCATCCCTTCAGCAGCTCAGTTATGTTCCCTTCAGCAGCTCAGTGATGTGCAACTCTTCCAACCAGGCTCACCTGGCCGAGCAGAGCCCAGTTATGTACCGCTCTTCCAGCCAGGCTCGCCTGATAAGTGCTTCGCCAAGCAAAGCATTTAACCCTCTGGCTGGAACCAAGGAAGAGAAGAGCACCGCAAATGCTGTGGCCAGGGGAGGCTTCGAAAGAGCCTCCAAAGACCAAGGAAGACCGTGATCGAAATCATGGCACAAGGAGCTTTCAACACAAATCAAAATGGACGGCATCCACTTTGAAGGAAGAGAGAGCCTAGCACCACCATTCCGATCTACGGCTCTTCCGGAATAACGGAGACGAGGCCCGAACATCCTTATCTTTGGATGCAACAGGCACCTTCCGCCTGCCTCGGAAGCCCTCGACTCCGTCTTTTGGATGTAACAGTCACCTTCAAGTGCATCGAAGACAACACGACGTCTCATCTTCACCCTCGGAAGCACTTCGTCAACAGAATGCACCCGCATATCCAAGTTCATGTTAGAATTACGTGAGGAAAAGAGGAGCAAACCTTCTCTCCATGCCACTATTTATAGGCCGGGCAAATCAAACCCACGCGCCAAGTAGATGACTCTCCGAATTCTGTGCAATGAATTTGCATTAAATGGATGAACCGGACGCCTCGAATTCAGCCAAACGGCTATTTATAGCACTCGAGGAGCGAGACAGCTGCGTCATTAAAAGACATGTCGAATGCGTCAGCCAAACAGTGCAACACATGGACGCGCCCTCCAGCATCAGACGCATCACACAGACGCGCCCTATAGTACCCGGCGCATCACAGAGGATGCGCCCTCCCTCACATCTCCATGCCGAGTGGGACAACAACCAATGTGCCCACTCAGCTGTCCATCGAACATCACAAACATTAAATGCTGAACTGACACCAGAGTTGGCAGCACGCTTCCCAAAGTCTGAACAGTAACAGCTTTTTCAGAGAACGAAGCGTCGGCAACGTCAGCATCATCATGACTCTATTCCGACGGCTACTGCCACGTGGCCATCCGCATGCGCCTCTACGGCCATGCGTCCAAATCGCCATGCGCCTCTACGGCTATGCGTCCAAACCAGCATGCGCCTCAAAAGTCATGCGCCTCAGACCCTTCACTGATCCCTAAAGACAGAAGAAGAGTCTCCAGTTGAAGCTTTGCATGCGCCTCAAAAGCCATGCGCCCCAGACTGATCTCTGATCCCGAAAGACAGAAGAAAAGTCGCCTGCATGCGCCTCAAAAGCCATGCGCTCTAAACAGTTTGTAACCCCTAAAGGTTATGAGCCGCAGCCTCCTCCTGCACCCAGATCCAAGGCGCAGCTCACCAGATCACTACCCCACCAAATCCGAGATCTTCGAGCCATGAGTCGATGATACGTGTCTTTTGACTCAACTCGTCCAAGATTTCAGCAACGGAAAGATCTTCTCCTCTGCTACATGCCGGCTCACAACATCAGTATGAAGAGTTCTCCCCCTCAATCAGGGTGCATCATCTACGCGCCTCCATCAGCAACCTCCACGTGGCGTCCCCACACACCGGCGCATCCTACATGCGCGCATGAGCAGCCAGCCTGCAAAACTATAAATAGAGGGATCTTCTCCTTCACACACACACGGAATCTACAACGAACATACAAGGAATCATCAGAGAGACAGATACAGACACTCAACGTCTTCCTCCTCTCAGCAAGCTCCAGCACCCAGAGCAATCCACGCCTTCAGAGAACCGATAACCGTCGTCAGCCGGTCAACGGAGTCAACGCATTACCACTCGCTCCATTGGCACTAAGGACCCAGCTTAAACAAAAGTGTACTCCTAGGACTACATCTAAGTCCTACATTGTAACACTGTTCTGTTTGTATTAAAGTTTTTAATCAAACAATTTTAATGGCAAACAAGCTGGCGACTCTGCTGGGGACCTCTTTCTCCTCTTCCGAAAAAGTTGTGTCACAGGCCGACGACGTGAAGGTGGGCTCCTCCCACAAGACGCTGGTCGTGCACCTCAATCAACAGGCGTACGAGGAGTTCATTTCTGAAGGAAGTGCGAGTCCTTCGAAGCGGCTACCAAAGCCGAAGAAGATCCGCACGGCCTGGGTGCGCAAGGTCGACGCCTCGGGCACCACCACTAAAGGGGATGCAACAATCCAGCCTTCCCTTCCTGCTGACGGTCTCAGCAACCAAAGTGCGCCCGCCGATGCAGCGCATCCCTTGGGGAAGCGTACGGCCGACCACGTTCCCCAGCCATCTCCCTCTCAGGCGAGGAAGATACGTCGACGGAGCAGGGGCGCAGCCAATGCCCCGCACATCACCTCTGATGCGCCACAAAAACCCTCTGTCTTTGACAGACTCACTCGCTGTAATGGCGAGGAGAATTTGGATGCTGAGTACTATGCGCCCCAGCGGGCTGGTACGAAGAAATCCAAGGCGGCACGGGCCATGTGCCACAAACGTGCTATGCCAGCAGTCGGCCAGAGGCACGCGCTCGTCATCACGCGCGCTGCCGATGGCAAGCTATATAAGGTTGACTCAAGTGCTTCTGCACCAGCAACGAGTCGATCTTCAAAGTCCTCATCTCGCTTGGGCGCATCTACTGCGTGCACAACCAAGTCGAGAGAGGCAAACTCAGTGGTCTTGAACTCCTGCGCCTCCTCTGGTTGTGCGTTTGAGGTCCGTTCAAGTCACTTCAAATGTTGTGGTTCCCCCACTACTGATCGTGATGCCTACTTGGTATTAGATCAGGAGGCGCAGCACTCACCTGACCACCCCGGCGTTTGGCCTTGCCATACGTCTGAAGGGGGTGTGAAGGCACCACTCTCCTCCAATGACCTGCGCAACGTGATCACTCACAAGCGCCGGTCAGGAGAGTCGACCAACAAGCACGATGCGCCTCTCACGGGGCATACTTGTGCGGTGGTCACCATCAACTGCTGTTGCAAGGCGGCAGCTCCACCAAGACAGTCGGTCTTCCAACGACTGCAATCATCGACATCTCTCCGACGTCGCCTTGGGACAAAGGTGTCAGCTGAAGAGGAGCCAAAGGTTGCTTCATGCAACGTGGTCTCCAACTCCTCATCAATCCGAAAGACGACTGCCAATTCCTCGTCTTCATCCAAAAGCCAGCCGAGGAAAACCAAGGCAGCTGTCTCGACCTCTGGAGTGTTTGAAGGTACTCGGTCGAGGAAGAAGTCCTTAGAGGAAGCTGGGGGTAGCCAGACCCTTGTTGAGCCTCCTTCCGAAGACGAAGATGTCCAAAGCACAGCTGCGGAGGATCTTCATCATCAAGGCGAGATTACTCTCCCTGAAGCCCCTCAAAATGAGGATGTCCTCCAGGACACCGCCGGGGGTAGTTCTGGAAACGAAGAGGTCCTTCAAGACGGAGCTGAGGGCAAGCAGACCCTTGCAGATGCGCCTGTTGAAGATGAACTCCAGAATGTGGCTGGGGGTGGCCTAACACCAGGAGAAGTGACTCCCCCGCATGAGAGTGAGGCCGAAAGCGAAGCCTCAACCAATCCATCCACTCCTGGCCGTGTCAGGATAGTATACATGGCTGGGGATGATGTCGAGTCTGATGCGTCGTCACAGGACATAGTCCAGCACATAGACTCATTGGAGGGAGGACTCAAAACACTCTCTGCCTCAATGCAAGCACTGACTCAAGCAGTGTTTGAGATACGATCGGCCTTGATCAGGACACCTTCAACTGGTCCTGACCCAGGAGCTAATGGGGAGTCGAGTGTGCCCCTCCAACGGGCGCCCTCGGATACAGAAGCACCTCGGACCTCAGAGCCCTCAAACGCTCCAATCCAGATGGTACCTCCTTCCCCGACTCCTAGCTCTACGGAGGATGTGGTCGAAATGATCAAAGACCTGCGGGAGCGCTTCGAGTCCAAGAACAGGCAAGAGGAACGCCAGAAGATGGGCATTCCCCAGCCTTATCCCCTCGAGTGGAACAAGGTGGTTTATCCCCCAAAGTATAAGCCACAAACACTCACCCCATACGACGGGAAGGACTCTCCGCGACGGTACCTGACGTACTTCCAGTCACAGACAGGGCATCTTCCGAAGGAGGACGCGCTCCTCACCAGTATCTTTGTCGGGGCCCTGAAAGAAGTAGCATATGACTGGTACTGCAGCCTCCCCGACAATTCCATATCGTCCTTCGACGACCTGACGCGCCTCTTCCTCGACCGCTTCTACGACGGCGGGAAGGACATGACGATGGCGTCCCTCATAGAGATACGTCAGAAGGAGAAGGAAACGGTTCGGGCGTTCATCGAACGCTTCCGACAGGCTTGCTTCAGGCTACCTCCAGGCATGCCAGAACATGCGCTCCTCTCCGCTTGCAGCATGAACATGCTGCCTGCAGTAAAGCTCTGGCTCAACTCTACTCCCCCTCCTGACTGGAGCTCCCTGATCGTCGAAGCTGAAGCTGCAGAAAAGAAGGCGGCCAATGCACGTCTTCTGGGTGTCAGCTTCCCCGCCTTTGACGATAAGGAGAAAAAGTCCGCAGCTAACAGCTCTGGACGAGAAGCAAAGGGGAAACAGACATTGACTGTTAATGCCTCAAAAGGCGCATCTGCGCCTACTCAGAAACCTCCACTGGCACCAAGACCCAAGGAGGTTTATTCATTCAATGATGATGACACCCTGCAACTTTTTGAGATACTGAAGCAGGGTGACAAGATCAAGCTACCGGACCCAAAACGGCCCGATGAAGTTGGGAAAGTGGACAACCCAAGGTACTGTCACTACCATCGGTTTGTCGGACACCCGACCAAGGACTGCTACGTCCTCAAGAATTACATCCAGCGCATGATCAATGCGGATGTAATCTCCGTCGACTATGAAGAGAAGACGGTGTCGGCCAATCTGGTTTTGCTTCAGTTCGGCACCTTGTCGCCAACTACCACACAAGATGGCGTCGTCCCCTTCCCTAAGGCGACAATGGAGGTGGTAAACTTACCACCTACTCGTGACAATGTGAGTGGACTCACCCCGCTCACCACATCTCGAGGAGAGGTCCTCTGGGTTCACCCCGACCTCGTCTTCGAGGTGACTCAATCGGAGGTACGCCCTACCTCCAAATCAAAAGGCAGGAAGATCAAGTCTTGCCGTACAGTCTCTTCTTCAACAGAAGAGGCACTTCCAGTGCAAACACGTGCACAATAGAGCTCCCAATCCGGCGAAGCCACCGCCGAGGTGGTGCCTCCTAACACCATCCCTGAAGAGGGTCTATCTAAGCCCTCAGCAGCCAATAAGCAGAAGCAGGTGGAGGCCCATTTTGACAGACCTCTACGAAAGGAGAATGCTTCGGGGCTGTCCAAGCCTCACAACTTCGACATTCTGGCATAATTAGCCAGTACACCTGCGCGCCTGTCTTTGTTCGAGCTCCTGCGTCTTTCTAAAGATTTCCGAGAAGCTCTCTGCGAAGCTCTGAAGGACGCTGAATCCTTTCTCATTCAGGTCAAGCAGCCTGAAGACCTCCCAACTACTTGTGCGCACTGTTATTGTGCGGATGAAGTTATCCCAAACATAACTTTCACCCAACAAGACATGCTGCTCAAGCATCACCGACATAACCGACCGCTGTATTATACAGGGTACATTGGCTCGGTTAAGGTGAGCCGGATTCAGATCGATCCGGGGTCTTCCCTAAGCATCATTCCAAAGGCGCTGCTATCAAAGCTGGGGATCCCGATGTACCGGCTGGCGCCCTCCAATACAACCATCAGTGGCTTCAATGCTAGCAAGAGTGAGCCATTGGGCAAGATCCGACTGAAGTGTCACATTGGCAGCCTCAAAACTGAGGTGACTTGTTATGTAGTAGATGCCGAGGTCAACTACAACATCCTAATCGGTCGACCATGGCTGCATGAGTACATGGTGGTGCCCTCCACGCTCCACCAGTGCATGAAGTATGTATCCACCAATGGCGTCATCCGGACGGAGTTTGCAGACATCGATCCTTTCAAAGGGATTGAAGCCTACTTCACCGATTCCGACTTGTACAAGCCCATTGACGAGGAGGAAGCCAACGACGCTAATGATGAGGCAGAGACGGCAACAGAGCCGGACATGGAGCCTGAGGCGACTCCCGACGCCCCCTTGAAAATCCGACTGAAGGGGAAACCACCACAGAAGGCGCCTCCAATGAGCATCAAGCTATCAGGGAAAATGCCGGCTCGCGAAGCACCCCTGAAGATACGCCTCAAGGGAAAGCCACCTCAAACATCGGCTCCCCTGGTGGCAAAATTACAAGGGAAGGCACCACTCACCGGAGGCGCAACCGAGGCGCCTCTCAAGGTGCGTCTTAAGGGCAAGCCGCCGCAGTCATCCAAGGTGTCAGAGAAGGCTCATATAACCCTCTCAGACCCCAAAGCTGTGTTCGACTCTCCTAGTCCGCCCCCAGTTCTTACAGACGAGGAGCTTGAAGATTATATCTCGGCTGACGTAGAGGCACCCTCCTTTGACAATGTAATCCCACGGGATAAGATCTCGTACTTTATCAATAATAGAGTGTCTTTTAATTATTCTTGTCTTCCACACTGGAATGCCATGTATACATTAGACAACGCTCTATGGTCGTTGCAAACACAAATAACGACCGTCTACCATAATCAAATAATACCGTCTCAAGGAGTCTTCATAGTCCCTCCACGGAGCCGAGACCAAGGCACCATCATCTCGGGCAAAGTCGAGCGTCATCGGGACCACCCGTCAATCGAGCCTGAACCTGATACCGGCAGAGTACAAGTCTATCGGTACACGGATGCGGCTAAGCACATCATCCAAAAGATGGGCTACGACCTGAAAAGCAACAAAGGCTTAAACTATGGCAAGGGTCGACATCTCCCTGTCCGGCTTTCGATGCCCAATGGAAAGCCACAGGATTATTATAATCGGACTGGACGAGGGTTAGGCTATGTCACGCCGCCATCAACCCCAGAGAGTTCAGATGCAGAAGACATAGAACATTCCCATTCGTCCGAAGCATCGACTTGGGATTCCGATACCAGTATCGGATCAGTCTTCAGGAAAGTGCTGTCAGCTAACATAACATCAGCACAACCTCAAAAAGGTGAAGGCGAAGACCAAGTGCCAGAACCCTTCGAAGAAGAACCCTGGGCCCAACGCCTAGGGGAACAATGGAAATCTCGTTTTGAGCTTCGTGAACCTCCCACCGAAGACGAAGTCGAGCAGATCGACCTCGGGGAGGAGTCTTCTTCCAAACCCGTCTTTATCAGTAAAAGCCTGGAAGGAGAAGATCGAGAATCTTTAATCCAACTGGCTAAAGAGTATATCGACGTCTTCGCCTGGAGCTATGAAGACATGCCGGGACTCGATCCACAGATCGCAATGCATAGGTTGAACATCTTACCTGATGCCAAACCTATCAAACAACAGCAGCGACGCTTCCGTCCGGACATCATGAATGCCATCGATCAGGAGGTTGACAAACTCTTGACTAGCGGCTTCATCCGTGAAGAACAACACCCGGATTGGGTAGCCAACATCGTTCCTGTCACCAAGAAGAATGAGAAGATACGAGTTTGTATCGACTTCAGGGATCTCAACTCTGCTTGCCCGAAGGACGAATTCCTGCTTCCAATCACTGATGTGATGATCGACAACACATGTGGCTTTGAGCGCATGTCTTTCATGGACGGGTATTCAGGCTACAATCAAATCAAGATGTTCCCCGATGACGCAAAACACACGTCATTCAGGACTCCAAAGGGTGTTTTCTGCTACACAGTAATGCCCTTCGGCTTGAAGAACGCCGGTACGACATACCAGCGAGCTATGAGCACCATCTTCCGTCAACATCTTCGCAAGACAGTCGAATGCTATGTTGACGACATCGCAGTCAAGAGCCGCCTCAAAAGAGATTACCTACAGGACCTGAAGACGGTCTTCGATCTCATGCGGGCGCATCAACTCAAAATGAACCCCACTAAATCCTTTCTGGGGGTTTCTAGCGGCAAATTCTTGGGTTTCGTCATCACAGCGAAAGGCATTCATGTTGATCCTGAGAAGACCAAAGCCATCCTCAACATGGACCCTCCGAAGAACCTTCGAGAACTTCGAGGCCTACAGGGACGTCTGGCATATATTCGGAGGTTCATAGCAAACCTTTTCGGTAAATGTCAACCCTTCACTCAGCTCATGAAGAAGGAAGTCTCTTATGTCTGGACAGAAGAGTGCCAGAAGGCTTTCGACGACATCAAAGCCTACTTGACGAGCCCACCAGTCCTGGTAGCGCCAGTCACCGGCAAACCATTTTTCCTCTACGTCCGTGCCATGGATCATTCTCTTGGCGCTCTGCTGGCTCAAAACAGCGATACAGGCTACGAGCAAGCAATCTACTACCTCAGTCGAACACTCATCGGGGCCGAACACCGGTACAACCCCGTCGAAAAGTAGTGCTTGGCTTTGGTGTTTGCCATCCAGAAGACTCGTCATTATGTCTTGGGTCAGACAATTCATGTCATTTTCCGAGTCAATCCGCTCAGAGTCCTCATGACGAAGCCAGGATCATTGAACTCCCGGTTGGCTACATGGGCAATCTTGCTAACACCGTACAACCTGGTGTTTGTGCCGCAAAAAGCTGTTAAGGGTCAAGCTCTGGCTGACTTTTTAGCTGCGCACCCCATCCCAGAATCCTCAAAACTCTATGAAGATATCCCGGATGAGGTCCAAGAATCCAACGTCACCGAAGGAAGCTCCGTTTGGCGGATGTTCTTCGACGGCGCTTCGAGAACAGGCCCCAAAGGCCAAATCATCGCAGGAGTGGGGGTAGTCTTAGTCTCCCCCGATCAGCTGGTCATCCAGCGTACGTACTCTCTTTCGAAGCCGTGCTCCAACAACGTTGCCGAGTACAACGCACTCGTCATGGGACTCCAACTCGCACAACAGCTGGGGGTCGACCATCTGGAAGCTTACGGTGACTCAAAACTCGTCGTAAACCAGGTTCGGGGACAATACGAAGTTCGCCATGAAGATTTAATCCCTTATCATGAAGTCGCATTGAACATCATTTCAACCTTCACCGGGTTCTTCATTGAACATGTCCCCCGTTTACAAAACTTGGAGGCCGATGCTCTGGCTGGCCTCGCAGCCTCATTAGCAGCGCCCTTTGGGACTCAACACTATATCACGGTAACAGGACGAGATCTGATTTGTCCCAGAAATAACCTATGCTTGCAGGTGGCTCACGCCATGCCGACAAACACTGGTGTTAATGTCCGAGACTGGAGGTTCCCGTTCATCGACTTCGCTGTTTACGGAATCCTTCCAGAGGACCCGAAGGAAGCCGTCTCAGTCAGGAGACGCTCTCTTCGATTCTACTACGATACAGCTACCAAAATGCTGTACCGACGCTCCTTCGATGGGCTCCTCCTTCGATGCCTGTCCAACGAAGAAGCAGCCGAAGCTCTTCAAGAAGCTCATGACGGAACTTGTGGAGCTCATCAACCCGGTCCTAAGTTGCAAGATCGACTGCGACGTATGGGCTACTACTGGCCAACCATGGTTGCCGATGCTGTCGAATATGCCAAGAAGTGCCACGCATGCCAACTTCATGCAGACTTCATACATACACCATCGGAGCCGCTACATCCTACAGTCGCCTCCTGGCCCTTCGAAGCCTGGGGCATGGACATTGTAGGGCCAATCACCCCTCCTTCATCGAGAGGACACCGTTTCATCCTGGCCATCACCGACTACTTCTCCAAATGGGCGGAAGCAGTTCCACTAGCAGAAGTAAAAAGCTCCAGGGTGGTCAGCTTTATCAAACACCATGTCATTTACCGTTTCGGAGTGCCCCGACGGATCATCCATGACAATGGTCCTCAGTTTATCAGCCACATTTTCAGCAGGTTCTGTGACAAGAATCGCATTCAGAACGTGGCCTCAACCGCCTACAATCCGACAACAAACGGATTGGCTGAGGCATTCAACAAAACTATCGTTAGGCTGCTTAAAAAGGTCGTGTCATCCAACAAACATGACTGGGACGAAAAGCTTGGCGAATGCCTTTGGGCCTACCGCACAACGGTACGGACCCCAACAGGCAACACTCCATTCTCCCTAGTCTACGGGAGCGAAGCAGTACTGCCTCTCGAGATACAGATACCTTCGCTCCGCGTAGCAATCACAAACGAACTCACAGAAGAGGACAATCAACGTCGTCGTCTGCGGGAACTGGAGGCACTTGACGAAAAGCGTCTCCTAGCTCAACAACGCATCGAGCTCTACCAAGCCCGTATATCACAGGCTTTCAACAAGAAGGTCAAATAGAGGACTTTCCAAGTTGGCGACCTGGTTTTAGCAGTCAGAAGACCAATGGTGTTGACCCACAAGACACCAGGAAAGTTCGAGCCCAAGTGGGAAGGACCTTTCATCAAAGAGACGGTATACTCAAACGGTGCTTACCGCCTCGCCAAACCCAATGGGGACTTGTTCATGATGCCCATCAATGGCAAGTTCCTAAAGAAGTACTATTCTTGACATCCTCCAGACATGTACTTCCCCAAACAACCTCTTTCCACAAACTCATACGCCTCCGGAACCCAGCTGTTCCGTGGCATCTTCCAGTAGAAAGATAACCACGTCCATATTACCTCTGAGTTGTCTCTCTACACCCTACAAAGCAGAATCTTACACTTCGTAAGCCTACGCTACCCTTCATGTTTACCACGTCCACATTACCTCTGAGTAAACATCTTGTACAAACAACCCCTGCGTTATTATACATTTATCGCAGAACTTCCACGTCCATATAACCTCTAAGTTGTTCAGCGTATCCCCCAGGATCATTCCTACCACATCCATAATACCTCTGAGTAGGGAGATTCTATCATTTCGAACCCAATGATTGCCATGTCCACATTACCTCTGAGCAAACATAATGGTTCCTTCAAACTTATTATCTGTACCTGAAAACCAAGGTGCACAAAAGATAATAGGTCCACACAAATCATCAAGTTCATGACAACAAAAGATGAACACATCACAAAAAAGTTGTAGACTTCTTTATTCTTCTAAAAAATGAGTACAAGAAACTACATCATTCCCCCCCAGTAAGGGTTGCAAAAGAACACAAAAGAAAAAGGGAAAAGCTATTGTCCCTGAATCTCCCCAGGATGGGCTGAGAGCTCCCTGACTTGAAGCTTTAAGTCGACTGCACGGGCCTCCACCGTCGCCAGGACTCGTCGCTCTGCTTCCTGGCGCATCAATTCAACGGACCCAGCGGAAGTATCACCTGCATGCTTCTCATCAAGCTGTTGTCGTTGCTGCGCCAAGGCAAGAGTCCGCTGAGTGAAAGTCGCTTCATCCTTCTTGAATGCTGCATGTTCAGCCCAGACACGCTCGACCTCTAACTGGAGTCGGGCCCGTTGGTCTTCAAGGCGGCGCATCTGGGTGTCGATATCCGCGATATTAGCCTCGGTCTCAGCCACCTCGTGCTCCTAAACGCCCACGGTGGCCTGGTATGAAGACTCGATCTCGGCAATTAGCTTCCCCTTCTCCGTATCTATCAGGACAGAGAGGTCGTTTCGCTGGATGCGTTGAAGTTCCGCGAGCCGCTCATCCAGCTCAATCACCGAAGCCTCCAGAATTTCGGCCATATGGTCGTGGCCTTGGTGAATACGAATTAGCTCGATGCAGGGCATTGCCAGAGCTTTTGTCGTCGTAAAACTCCCAGTGGCATCCATCACAGCAGATACACCTTTCTGTAACATTTTGTATACCCCCTCGACGAGGAATTTCACATACTCGTCTGCATCCGCCAGGACCTGCGGCGTCATCGCGGGAGTTGGAGGAGCTACTACAGTTTGCGGACCGGAAGAAGATCCGCCAACTTCAACCAGCGAGGCTTGAACCTCGGCATCAATGGGCTCTTCATCAACAGGGGCTGGACTTCCAGCCCGAGGAGCCGAAGCAACAGAAGGAGTCGGCACAGGCATCGAGATGGTCCCCCAAGTAGAAGGAGCTACAGAGGGTTCTACGCCCTTACCCTTCTCAAGCCCGGAAGAACCTCCGACGTCAACAGCCATCTCTTCTACCCCCAACATCCTATCAACGGTTGGCACCTTCCTTGGCAGAATAGGGAGATTGTCACTTGTCTCTTGACTCGTCGCAGCGGTCTTGACTGGCAGACGGGTCTCATCATCGAGTTCCTCAACAGGGACAGAATCTGTCGCTACCTCCTGAGTGGTAGCCGCCTCAACTTCCACGGTTGAAGCCGGGGTAGGACTCGACAATGATGCAACCGACCTCCCCTCATCATGATAAAGAGGGGATTCAACCCTCTCCTCTATCTCAACCATATCTGCTATCCCCGCAGCAGATTCTTGCAAGACCGGAGGAACGTCATCGGAAGGCGACGAACTCCAGTCCACTTCATCATCAGGATACCTCGAGTCCGCAGGACCCTCAGCATCCAAGGCCTCCACGGCAGACGGTGCTCTCCCAGAAGTTGTTGCGACCTCGAAATCGGGAGATATTAAAACCTTCGCAGGAACATCTTCGGGACCTTCCTCCACGGGAGACATTAGCATCGGAGGAATGCGCTCATCAGAAGAGCCTGCCACCTCCTTTGGTTTACTAGCGCCCGATTTCGAAACACGGGACTTCTTCTTCAATCCCTACAAGAAGAAGAGCATAAGTCGCCACAATGACAAAAAAAAAAAATGGAATTATGAAATATTCCTTACTTCAACAGGGATTGATCCTGCTGGCATTATAGGTGGCACTTCCGTAACCTTCGGGGTCGGCGCCCGTCTCGACCTTTTCGGTACAGAAGAACCAGCTTCTGTGTCAGCACGCCTTTTCCCGACAGATGGGTCTCCCACTGGTACTGCAGCAACAGCCCGATACCCCGCCAACTCTGGTGGACGATATGATCGGGCTGCCATCAACATATTCGTTGTCGCCTCCAGCTGGGTTCCAATAATGAAACTAGTCTCCCTGTCGTAACCAGTAGACATAGCAGTCATAGTACAATACAGCTTGGCGGCCGGATATAGGATCGGCGGCCGAGGATTGCGAACTGGCGTGGTGAACTTAACGCTAGTGCATCCAGCGTTATAATATTGCCAGCCCTGGGCTCCATCCAGCAAACTCCCGATGAAGCCTAAACTACTACTGGGATTCCCCAACATTAACTGGGTATAGCCAAACTGACAAGCAAATCGGCTTGGCAGATAAGGTTCCAGATAACACCTATTCTGGTTGCGGTAGACTAGGTGAGAAGGCCGGATACTCTGCAACCAACGAAAACTCCATTTCGGCAGAGTGACCGCATCTTCGCCAGAGTCAACTAAATCTTGGTCGGCCTCGAAATCTTTGAAGATCGGGCCAACCTTGACAATCTCCCACCCCTGAAGGTAGGACAAGACTCTCCTGCAAACGGGGACGCCAGTGTAAGACCACTTCCTCTTATAGAAGCGGCGAATGAAGGCATCTCCTTCGACATGGTCCTCCTCCGGACCGGGACTCATCACGTTCAGATGACGCAAGATCAGCCACCCCATAAGATATTGGAAGGGCAGCTCAGCCCGGGGGAAGTTATCATTATTACCTCTCTCGTGGATCACATCATCGGCAAAGGACCACAAACCACGCAACAGGTTGCACACCATCGCAGAGAGGAGAGCCAACGGTCGTCCACAGGCCAACTTCACCGCAGGCAAAATGAGATTCCGATGTACCCTCTCGACGGCACCGGATCCACCTGCAAATACGCAATCCCGGAGCCATATCATCAAGTAGGACGTCAACACTGCCTTGGATGACATCCGGTGCCCGCAGTGCCAGAAACAGCTGTACGTAGCCTTGCCGCCCTCGTTAGAGTGTGGGGTCCTTTCGTCCAGCCGGCTTATTTCAGAACTCACTTCCGCGGGCTTCAATCCCTGCGGAGTCGCAAACCGAATCCTTCGTTTGGGACCTCACTGTAGATGCTCCCAGGACGCAAGGCTCGGTAACTGAAAGAAGAACCGGCCCGTAAAGCGGTCAAAGTATCTCGGTGGTTCGAGGAGACGTCAATTGAGAGGGTACCTCCCAAGGCCCCTTCTTGAGAGGGAGTAAGTTCCCAACCCATCCTTCTCTTCGAAGCTGGACGATAAAAAGCCGTCAGCGGCAACTGGCGGTCAACCTGCCGCATGTACAAAACCATGCCTTTGGCAGAAAAGAACCAGTCTTCTCTAATCCTCAGTATCTTCACTTCGGAAGAGACTAGTCGGTCGCCAAACAGAAAGGCAGGTTTTAAGAAAGTTACACTTTCGAATTCAGCAGACTTCAGTTTACTACTCTCCATCATACCCTGGAGGAAAAGAGGCAACTGGGTCTGAATTTGTAGCATTCTCTTACGAGGTTGGTCCTGTAAGATAGCATCCTTAGCAGGATTGATCACCGCCTCGTCAAAATCAACTCCCATCTGACAAAGAGAAGCGTCCAGAAGGACCTCATTCAACAAAGGGATCGTCATCGACACTGATACAACAAAGATGGAAGTCAGGCAAAAAGGAAAAAAAAAGTCAAATAGCTTCGGCGCATCATCAGGGCGTAAGCCCATGCGTGCCAGCATCAGAGCTTCGGCGCATCATCAGGGCGTAAGCCCATGCACGCCAACTTGCTTCGGCACATCATCACGGCGTAAGCCCATGCGCGTCAGCATTGGAGCTTCGGCACATCATCAGAGCGTGAGCTCATGCGCGTCAGCGAAGGCTTCGACACATCACCAGGGTACGAAACCCATGCGCGTCAGCCATTAAACCTCGGTGTATGATAAAGGTGTAAACCTATGCACGTCGGCGGGGTAGAACTTCGGCGTATCATCAGGACAAAAGTCCATACGCGTCAGCAAATCTGAGTTAGGGCACAGTCTGGCCCAAAAGCTTATGTGAAGAAGATGAACCCACCCGTCACCTCAGGACGAACGTCGGCCGGAGTTACAGGGGTGATAGGTGCATCCGCATCAACAAACTCCTTCGCTTTCTCCTTCCCCTTGCCGGCACCACCGCGAGGAGTCTTGGGAGCCATTCTCTCAGAGAAGAAAAAGTTAGGGTTTTGAAGAAAAAACTCTAAAGAAAGCAAAGGCCCAGAGCAGATGAATTCTCTCTCCAACCCTTACCTATTTATAGGGCTTGGTCGCACGCGTGAACCGATGACGTGTAATCTCAGCCGTCGCTTCGGGTTCCGTGAGGAGATGACAACAAATACAACCAAAAGATCATCATCAATCTTTTGGGTTACCAAGGCGTCATCATCATCAACTGAAAGAAGCATGCGCCCGAACAAGCATGCGCCCAAAAATCATGTGCCCTGACCTCCATGCTTCTTATTCAAAGTATTCCAAAACTTATTCAAAAGTTTTGAAAACTTTGAAGGGGGTCTTGTAGAAGCATGGAATTTCACAACCAGAAAGCCCATGCGCCAGGCATTATATACGCCAGAACTCAGACAGCTAATCGAATAAGCCATAGACATTCGAAGAAGGACTTTTTATTCATATATGTAAAAGTCTATTACATGTCTAGGAGAATTTCTACAAAGGAAGGATCCTAGATCTACAGCCAACAGCCACCATGCGCCTTCCAGATAGGCACAGCAACCACCATGTGCCTTCCGATAGGCGTAGCAGTTACCATGCGCCGCCAGTTAGGCGCAGCAGATACCATGCGCCTCCAACCAGGCGCATCCCACCATCTTCTCAGTAGCTCAGTGATGTGCATCTCTCCAGTAGCTCAGTTATGTGCATCCCTTCAGCAGCTCAGTTATGTTCCCTTCAGCAGCTCAGTGATGTGCAACTCTTCCAACCAGGCTCACCTGGCCGAGCAGAGCCCAGTTATGTGCCGCTCTTCCAGCCAGGCTCGCCTGATAAGTGCTTCGCCAAGCAAAGCATTTAACCCTCTGGCTGGAACCAAGGAAGAGAAGAGCACCGCAAATGCTGTGGCCAGGAGAGGCTTCGAAAGAGCCTCCAAAGACCAAGGAAGACCATGATCGAAATCATGGCACAAGGAGCTTTCAACACAAATCAAAATGGGCGGCATCCACTTTGAAGGAAGAGAGAGCCTAGTACCACCATTCCGATCTACGGCTCTTCCGGAATAACGAAGACGAGGCCCGAACATCCTTATCTTTGGATGCAACAGGCACCTTCCGCCTGCCTCGGAAGCCCTCGACTCCGTCTTTTGGATGTAACAGTCACCTTCAAGTTCATCAAAGACAACACGACGTCTCATCTTCACCCTCGGGAGCACTTCGTCAACAGAATGCACCCGCATATCCAAGTTCATGTTGGAATTACGTGAGGGAATGAGGAGCAAACCTTCTCTCCATGCCACTATTTATAGGCCGGGAAAATCAAACCCACGCGCCAAGTGGATGACTCTCCGAATTTTGTGCAATGAATTTGCATTAAATGGATGAACCGGACGCCTCGAATTCAGCCAAACGGCTATTTATAGCACTCGAGGAGCGAGACAGCCGCGTCATTAAAAGACATGTCGGATGCGCCAGCCAAACAGCGCATCACATAGACGCGCCCTCCAGCATCAGGCGTATCACACAGACGCGCCCTACAGTACCCGGCGCATCACAGAGGATGCGCCCTACCTCACATCTCCATGCCGAGTGGGACAACAACCAATGTGCCCACTCAGCTGTCCATCGAACATCACAAACATTAAATGCTGAACTGACACCAGAGTTGGCAGCACGCTTCCCAAAGTCTGAACAGTGACAGCTTTTTCAGAGAACGAAGCGTCGGCAACGTCAGCATCATCATGACTCTATTCCGACGGCTACTGCCACGTGGCCATCCGTATGCGCCTCTACGGCCATGCGTCCAAATCGCCATGCGCCTCTACGGCCATGCGTCCAAACCAGCATGCGCCTCAAAAGTCATGCGCCTCAGACCCTTCACTGATCCCTAAAGACAGAAGAAGAGTCTCCAGTTGAAGCTTTGCATGCGCCTCAAAAGCCATGCGCCCCAGACTGATCTCTGATCCCGAAAGACAGAAGGAAAGTCGCCTGCATGCGCCTCAAAAGCCATGCGCTCTAAACAGTTTGTAGCCCCTAAAGGTTATGAGCCGCAGCCTCCTCCTGCGCCCAGATCTAAGGCGCAGCTCACCAGATCACTACCCCACCAAATCCGAGATCTTCGAGCCATGAGTCGATGACACGTGTCTTTTGACTCAACTCGTCCAAGATTTCAGTAACGGAAAGATCTTCTCCTCTGCTACGTGCCGGCTCACAACAGCAGTATGAAGAGTTCTCCCCCTCAATCAGGGCGCATCATCTACGCGCCTCCATCAGCAACCTCCACGTGGCGTCCCTACACACCGGCGCATCCTACATGCGCGCATGAGCAGCCAGCCTGCAAAACTATAAATAGAGGGATCTTCTCCTTCACACACACACGGAATCCACAACGAACATACAAGGAATCATCAGAGAGGCAGATACAGACACTCAACGTCTTCCTCCTCTCAGCAAGCTCCAGCACCCAGAGCAATCCACGCCTTCAGAGAACCGATAACCGTCGTCAGCCGGTCAACGGAGTCAACGCATTACCACTCGCTCCATTGGCACTAAGGACCCAGCTTAAACAAAAGTGTACTCCTAGGACTATATCTAAGTCCTACATTGTAACACTATTCTGTTTGTATTAAAGTTTTCAATCAAACAATTTTAATGGCAAACAGTTTTATCGAGCATTTACGCGGGCGACGCCTATGACTTAGGCTAATTCACAGTTTGTGTCAAAGACCAACTTTTCCTTCTCCCAAGCCACGGAACGAAGGACCGAGTGTCATTTTCAAAGCACGCCGTGCACCAACTCTAAGCCGACAATTGGACCTTTCCATATTCTAACTCAATTCGACCCGTCGGGATTATTCCCTTTAGCTATGTACATTCGTCTCTTTTATTATCAAGCCTACTTGTGCAAGTTGAAAATATGTGATTTATTATGTGAAGGAAAAGATGAGGCAAGTTCACCGAAACTACCCCACCTGAGCGAGCGGTCGCCTCGACCGAGAGATGTCTTCGAGCAACCGTTGTAAGGCTAAGTCCGAACGCCGTCGGCATTTTGATTCCTCCGATTGACTGAGCGGGACGGGGCACTACACCGGAAGCGCCGAATCTCCCATGCAGTTATCCAGCATCCTTCTTTGAGCCGACTCGCTTCTCCCGGGCCGAATGATCCCGGCGCTCCGGTGATCACTCGAGAAGACTTCCACCTTGTACAAGTTATCCAATGACCATATAAGACTCGACTCGAACTGACGTCTCATATAGTTAATCTACTTCTAGTGTTACCATCTCTTTCATGGCTAAGTTCAACACTTCTCACTTCTGAGACCTTGCCTCGGTGACCCAGTCGCGAGCATTCTTCTTTCTTCCCTCGATGACCCAGTCGCGAGCATTCTTCTTTCTTGCCCTATCATTTCACTCAACTCAAGAACAACTATTAAAACACTTTCCAAACTCAATAAATCAACCGTGGCCCGTACCTTAGACAGACCTGGTTCTATAGGCGACGCTATCGCTCAAGTCATATACTTTATACGACGAGCCTTGTTCTCAATAGACTACACGACTTGACAACCATAGATAGAGCGGGACAGTGCTAGAAATGGCTTCGATAGTCCAACATAACTCTTATCTAACTTATTCGGGCAGTGACTCGATGAGCAAAGGCTACTCCGAGCTCCGCGTCGAGGGAACGTGCTATTCACGGGGTCGACTTGAACAACCAAGTTCTTGGGTGCCTAGACTTAAGCCAACAAGCCGTGCAATACGACTTTAACCCACGGGACGTACGAAGGCTATGCCAAGCCTTGGACGACATGATCGTGCATGCTTTATTAAGCATTCCTGCGGGCGACGCGTATGACTTAGGCCAGTTCAAGCGTTGGGGCAAAACGACGGGACAGTGCATGCTTTATCAAGCATTCACGTGGGCGACGCCTATGACTTAGGCTAATTCGAGTGTCGTGGCAACTTAGAAACTTAAGCCAACTTCTTTCTTCCAAGCCACAGGAATGAAGGATCGAGTGTCATTTGAAAGCACGCTGAACACACTTCTAAGACGGCCGTAGGACCTTTTCTAAGTTCTAAGACATTCTGACCCGTCGAGATTATTCCCTATGTGGATGCGTCTCTTTTATTATCAAGCCTAACTTGTGCAAGTTGAAAACATACAAGTTATTATGTGAAGGCTAAGATGAGGCAAGTTCACTGAAACTACCCCACCTGAGCGAGCAGTCGCCTTGACTGAGCAATTTCTTCGAGTCGCCGTTGTAAGGCCAAGTCCGAACGACGTTGGCATTTCCATTCCTCCGATTGACTTTACGGAACGGGGCACTACACGCAGCATCGAAAACCATGTTCATACACCCGTCGTCGTATGCATGATTATCTGAAATAAAATTAGGTCCCGCATGCATATACGGCTCAACATAAGGCTCCGGCTCTGATGCTAAAAACACAAGTTCTCCGTGTGCGGTCCACTGATAGTAATTAGGCGTAAAACCCCTCGAGTACAAATGATATGTCACTTTCACTTCTGGATAATATTTTACGTTATGATATTTCACACACGGACACTTAATTTTGGTACCGTCCATGTACTGAGGGAACGCCTTAGCAAACTGCAGGAACTGCTCTACTCCCGCTATGTATTCATCCCGCACACCATACATATCATTAGGACGACGATTGTACATCCATGAACGATTCCGTAAGAAGTAATTCATATCCATTTGGAAATAATTCTGCAAAGATGGACACACATGTTCAGCGCAGTAACTAGTCAAACTGGGTGAAGTTGAGTTGACTAAGTCAATATTCGTCTGGAAAAACTAGTCAAACTGGATGAAGTTGACTAACTCTAGGCAATTATCCTTCACTAGATATAGACATGGAAGAAACACCGATATTTGCAGTGTCCGAACTTTCTAGTGTATATTATAGTAGAGAGATATGGTAACCGTGTAGGGGTACAACTCGGGCGGGTTGGGTCGGGCTTGAGGTCAACCCGAGCCCAACCAGATGAATCATAAGCCTAATCCGAGCCCAAGCCCGGCCCGACCTCGGGTTCAACATATGAAACCCAAGACCAAGCCCGGAGGATCGGGTTGGGTCGGGTCCATCGGGTAATATTGACCAACTGTTGACTTTCAGTCAACTGGTCAACTCTGGTTTGGTTTCGGGTCAATTCTAGTCACTTTTAGGCTAAGTTTGCCCACATCTAACTCTAATACAAAACTTCTAATATAAAATCTTACTAACATATCTTCCATAATTTCCTCACTCTCTAACACAAACTACATCCTATTACAACATATTACATGACTATATATTTTAATGATTAATTTTAATTAATCTCCATAACTCGATGACATTGGCACAAAAGGTGAGGTTGCACAATATGGTTAGAACGCTCCCAAAACATGCTCTAAATTTACGAAAAATCCTCAAAAAATTGTTGGAGCTCCGTTACTGTCCTGCTTATATTATATAATATGTTGCAAGCAAAAGATGCTATGGCAATTCCAACTATAAGTGACCAGATGCACCTAATTAGTATCTTATATGGCATGGTGTTCTTACAAAGAACGTTTGTTTAATTACTCTTTCAGAGGTCCACTTGGAAGGGAAACAAATCCAGTTTTCATGTGGCAACTAAGGTTCTGTAGACTATAACATAACCTTTCTTGTGGAAACTAAGAAATGTTAAGGAATTTCATTTCAATGTCTTTTGGGTGTCCACTTATAGGGTAGTGGAAACCTTTCTTGTCACTCTATGTAGTACAATACAAGGTTATAGGCATCACATCTTCAACATGGAATTGAGGAAATGATATCTTGCAAATTAAATAGCAAAAGGTGTATGAACTCTGAACATGGCTTGTTGATCACGATTATGTTTAATTAGTATCATTATTGTCTTGATGGAAAATGCCAATGGCACTTGATCTCTCTTGCAATTCCTATGATCCTGTTATTGAATCTTTCCCTTACCTCCCTACTTAAATCAACAACAATAACAAAAAGCTTTTTTACTGCATCTGTTTGATTTTGTTTACTTATTTGTATACGCTGTAGGTTATCCAGATTCTAAATGATCTTATTCTTTATGCATCTGTGAAATCTTACTAACATATCTTCCACAATTTTCTCACTCTCTAACACAGACCAAGCCGGACAAGCCATCGGACTTGGACATGAACCCGACACATGAACCCGAGCCCAACCCGATTGTTGATCGGGTTCAAATATTTTAACCCAAATCCGAGCCTGAACCCGAGTATCTTCAACCCTAACCCAACCCATTAACGGGTTTATCCGATTGGGTTCGGCATGTGTGTGTGTGTCCGTGTGTGTGTGTGTATGTGTGTGTGTGTGTGTGTGTGTGTGTGTGTGTCCGTGGGAGAGGAGGAGGAGGAGGATGGAGAGGAGTTAGGTTAGGGTTTACCTGAGAAAGAGGAGGAGAAGCTCGGATTGGGGGAGGAGGAGCTCGACGGGGGGGGGTGGTAGGGGCCGCCGGGGGAGAGAAAGGGAGTCGTCGGGGGGGGAAGGGGTCGTCGGAGGGAGGGGGAAAGAGCTCGTTCTAAATTTTTTGAGTTTTTCGAGTAAGGGAGGAAAAGAAAACAGTGTGCCCTAAGTAAAAAAGTTAACGACGTCAAGATTCGACGTCACTAAACGTCGCAAACATTTTAATATATGGCGACATATTTTAATAATATGTCGCTGAATATCGCTATTCAGCGACCTAATTTATCTACAGTCGTTGAATGTCGCTATTCAGCGACGTTTTACGATGTCTATAAAAAGGAGTCGCTATATTACATATTTAGCGACGTTATTTATTCCGTCACTAAATTTTGTCGCTAATATAGCATATTTTAGTAGTGAATGGCTAAGTCTGAGAGTTAGCTATGCAACCAAGTTATGGAATCGAGCCGCTCCAGCTCGGCAAAACGACAAGGCGTATCGACTTAAGGTGGACGGATTCTTGACTCTCTTTTCCTATTCCTTCACGTCTAATAAAATATATCATTGTATGCATAAGTTGTTAGCGAGTTAGCGAGCGTGGCTCGGCAAATAAAGGTCTTAGTGCGGGTCGAACATTAAGATAGAACATTGAACATTGAACAATTGAATAAGCGACGTGCATCAAGTGTACGGGTCGCGGTAGGGCGGTGATGGTAGAACATTGAAAGACAATATCGAGATGTGCATCACGTGTACGACTCCGAGAATATTGAACACTAGGCCTAGAACATTGATTATGGCGCCGAGCGTGCCCTCGTGCACGAAAGCTAGGAAATGAATAAGTAACTACTGAATTAGGCTATGTGAATAACTTATGAATGGAACGCGTTGAACATAAGTACGAGATGTCTAAGCCGTTGGGCGTCATGCATCAATACGGATGTGTTGGGGCATAATACCGACGGAGCTTGAGATGAGGATGGTGGATTATGTTTATGAGACGCGAATATGTTTATGGAGCGAGATTATGTTTATGGAACAGGAGATAGGTTGGAATGTATGACTTGTATGCTATGGCGCGTATTGCATGGTCAATAGACTCGGATGGCCCGTGCACGGGTGCGGCTTCCCTCGGACGGTTACGACCGGGACACCGGGATCGTTCGGCCTAGGAGGAAATTATGTATGGTATTTATGGTGCATATCATTCGGACGGTTTGCGACCGGCCAGTGTTGTGATAAGCTATGATATCAGTAAGTTTGGGATCCTTCGGATATTGGGCTCGCAACCCTTATCGAAGTGATCATAGGCTTACACATAAGAGATACCAAGTCCATTACGGTACGAAATACCGTGACCTTCATATAGATAGGACCGATGGGCTGAGATTAGAGTTGGGTGCAGGCACAGGGCCTGCTACCCTTATGTATATGGCTATGTTTATGGTTGGTTGCGTGAATAGTATGATTTCTTATGTTGAGTTCTAACCATTGTAGGCTAGGCAAAAAGGGACGGAGAGGAGCACGCACTATGTTTATATTCATATTATGGCTAACTGTATCTGCCGCGGGGACACGGTATCGGACACATTTATGCATAAGTTGCAATGCATGACTATTGCCATGAAACTGATCCTAAGGCTAAATAGAAAGATCACAAATTAAGATGCATGTTTCACTAAATATATTTAGTGTTTGGTTTGGGTGCGAGCGGGTCTTGATCAGTGCGAAGCGATGACGAAAGCACTAATCCCCCACTAGTTTGCTTGCAGGTTCAGGTTATGATCGGCTTAGGGCGGGGCTTGGCTTGGACGCGCCGAGGCATGGAGTCCTTAGCGTTTCAAGAGGAGCTACCGCATAGGCGTTCGGACTTGCGACATGGAGATGTTCGACCGAAGACTACTTGGTGGCTATAAAGAGGCATAATGTATGGAACAATGTAATCCTTTGTGAGCTAGAGAGATCATGAGCGTTGTAGCCAATTGGCATGTTAAGTTGGGCTATTCAGAACCTTTGTAATCTTCAGTTTATAATCAATAAAAGATATTCTTATGTTATACTTTGTTTTCTTCCGCTGCTTATGTTATCAATTTGAGATAAACACTATGTGAACCTGTTATCTTGCCTTGCACGAGTGCAACTCCAGGCTCGTGCGGCATCACGCCCCAGCGAGGACGACGATTCGGGTAAAATCTAGCGAGGACGAGCGATTTTCTGGATCGGGGCGTGACATTGCCTACCATATTATTTTATATATACAACTTGTTAGTGGTAAACAACCAAACATTTCATATTTTAGAAAGTTTGGATATACAGTATATGTCCCACTTTCATCTCCCAAAAGAACTAAGATGGGTCCCCAATGATGTTTGAAAAATATACATTAATTTGATTTTTCTTCCAAAATAAGATATTTACAATGACTGGTGATGTCTTTACTACAAGATTTGATGATTGCCAATTTGATAGAGTCTTCCTGCCGTTAGGGGGAGGTATAAGCAACAAATTGTTCATATAGAACAAACTATTGCTAATTAAACGGCGTGAATTGACATGGTATACGCCTACTACTCTATCGATCTCATTAAGTTCCAAGAACTCCACAATATGATTATGAGATAAGAAGATTGATATATTTGCAAGAAATTGAAAATCAATTACCTGATACATTTAATGATGTCGTAAAGGTAACTATATCATATATGCCAGCCATAATCATTATTCCAATTGGACAAAATTTAAACAAGACGGCAAATGAATCCACTACTACACTCAAAAACGTGGTAGGCCTATAGGTTCCAAAGATAGTGCTCCTGGAAAGAGGATAGCTAATGAAACATCTTGTCCTGATAAAAGCCCAATAGTGGCTGGAGCTCCGAAAACAAATAGTGAATATGTGCATGTTTCCAAATTCACTGAAATGCCTCTGGATGCCTCTAGAGAGGCACAGGTACCTGAAAATGAAGAGATCTCGATATTCCATGCATGTTCCGGTGAATTATGGAATAAAAAAGCACTTGTCATCGATGACATATTTAGCTATGCAGTAGCTACTAATATCAAAGGACAATGATGATTGTGAGAATGAACCACGTAGTATAAATGAATGTCGACAAAGAAAAATTGGCCAATCTGAAAAGATGTTATTCAAGCAGAATTAAAATCTTTAGAAAAACGTGGTGTGTTTGGACCTATAGTGGAAACATCAAAGGGCATAAACCATGTTGATTTTAAATGGGTGTTTCGTAAGAAAACGAAGTGAGAGGAACGAAGTTGAAAGATATAAAGCCCGACTTGTAGCACAAGGTTTCTCTCAAAGACCTGAATTGACTATGTTGAGACATACTCTCCAGTTATGGATGTCATTACCTTTAGATATCTAATTAGTCTCGCAGTTTCTAAAAATCTTGATATAAGATTTATGGATATTGTAACTGCATATTTGTACGGAGACTTAGATACTGACATCTATATAAAAATTCCAAAAGGATTTACAATGCCAGAGACTAAGTCAAATAGAATGTATTCTATTAAACTTAGACGAGCATTATATGGGTTAAAATAATCCAAAAGAATGTTGTATAATCGTCTTATCATATATTTGACTAAGGAATGATACAAAAATAGTCAAATTTATCCATGTGTCTTCATTAAGAAATTCGGAAATGAATTCTCAATAGTAGAAGTATATATGAATGATATAAAACCTGATCAGATCTCCTACAGAATTGGAGAAAACTGTAAACTATTTGAAGAATGAGTTTGAAATGAAGACTTGGGAAAAGACAAAGCTTGGTCTCGGTTTGCAAATAGAACGAAGTTCCAGAGGGATATTAGTGCATCATTTCTGATATATTGAAAGAATTTTGAACTGATTCATAATGGATAAAGTACATCCACTAAGTAGACCGATAGTTGTACGCAGGTTGGATTTGGATAAATATCCATTATGACCAAAGAGAGAAGATAAAAAAGTTTTTGGTCCAGAAATGTCGTATTTAAGTGCTATTGGAGCACTACTATATCTAGCCAATGCACAAGACCAGATATTGTATTTTTTGTTAATTTATTATCTAGATACAGTTCTGCACCTCCACTTACATATTGAATATAGTTAAACACATATTGAGATATTTTTGTGGAACAACTGGCATGAGATTATTTTATTTATATGATTCCACTAACAATTCTTGTCTAGTTGGTTGTGCAGACTCAAACATATTTCTGACCTTCATAAGGGTTGCTCCAAACGAGTTATGTGTTTATTAATAACCATGCAGCTATATCTTGACGATCAACAAAACAAGGTTCAGTAAAAAAAATTTCTAACCAAGCAGAATTAATTGCATTACAAGAAGCAACAAGAGAGTGTGTGTTTGCGATCGATCATTCATCATATACGAGTAATTAATTGTCAACTACTCATAGTTACATATGAGCCTACAATAATATTCAAAGACAATGCGACTTGCATTACGCATGTTCGAGAAGTATTCATCAAAGGAGATCGAATAAGCACCTTCCTCCAGAAGCGTTTTATGCATATGCCCCAAAGGACAAAAGTGATCGAAGTCAAGCAAATCCATTATATCGAGGGGAAATATGACTCATGAAGAATTTTTTTGAGTTTTGCGTATTGTACACTTTTTCCTTGACTAAGATTTTTTTTCATTAGGTTTTTCTTAGTAAGGTTTTAACGAGGCAACAAATGTGCATACACCACCAACTAATTAATGGTGAATATCCAAGGTGGAGTGTTGTAAATATGGATAATTCACATAATTAGTTGGCCTACATAACCTATGTCTCTTGGTTATCCATAACCTATGACTTATGGTTATCAATAACCTATGCCTTTTGGCATTTTTCTTTTAATTATCATCATGAAGTTAACCTCCATTGTAAGCCTATATAAAATGGCTCTTCTCAAGATGATTGATAGAATGTGAATGAAGAAACAATCACCTCCATTTTTCTATCTCTCTATTTATTTGCTTTACAATATTGTATACTTTTTGGATCTAGTCTCCAATTTTATCATAAATAGAAGGAATAATACACACTCGTGGCTCCATCCACTGATATTCTAGCACTCAATCAGAACTTTTATGCCTTTTTCTGCTGACCACGGGGTTACTTTTATTGTGAAACTTAAATTATTAGAGTGTTCTACGACGTACGGGTCATTGGCAGTAGCTAATATATTTATAGAGTTATATTAGTGACAAATTTTAATTATATTTTTTTTATATTTTAGAATAATTTAAAATAAGTTGTCCAAGTCATACGTATAGTCATGTAATTTAAACAAAAAAGTTTCTAAAATCCTTTTAACCGTACATCTTCCGCGTTAAAAAAAAAAACTTCTAACTAATTGAGCATATATCTAAAATCCTATAAATATATCTATAACAAATTTAATTAAAATATATTAATGTTATTTTTAATGTAATATAATTTATTTTTTAAATAATATTATAGAAATTTATTTTACATGTATTGCACACGAACATGACTAGTATATTCGAATGTGTCTTGTACTTCATTACAACATAATTTGTCAATAATCCTATTCATCTGATATTTTAAATCGAGACATGCAGCAGCATGAAGATGGGTGTGAGTCTCTTGAAAACAAAGGTGTATTCATGCATAGAGGTAGCGGTGAGACGAATGTTGGATCATGTACCGGATAACTAAGTTAAAAGAAGGAGGTATTGCCTAAAACCAAAAACAATTAGAATCTGGGTGCCTAATTTTGATTTCAATCCCTATTTGAAAGTTTCTGATAGGAACGGGTTCATTCCATGATGACTGCATGTATGTAACATTGATGCATTATCTTTTTCCACACAACGAACTTTGGAGGAGAAGGAACGAACCTTGAAGAAAGAATGACGAACCTTTGGAGATGGAAGGACTAATTTTTTGGTCCTCTCCATGCAATGAATGTGTTGTACCCAAGAGGCATATCCTTTCTACAAATAGGAGGGAGATGGTGAAGGTTGAGAACAAGAGCAACAACACAACCACTCACAACTTGTAATCCTCACACTTGTAATCTACCTAAAGTGAGTTTGTGAGATAAAGTGATCCTCAACTTAAGTTGTATCAACTTGAGAGAAAGCTCTTTGTAATATTTTATTTGATTATAGTAAAAACGGCGAAGAAGATGAGGATGGAGGATGTAGGTTCAAATTGAGCTGAACAAATATTATATGTGTGCAATCTCTTCTCTTTCATTTTTTTTTAGTTTGTTCTCATTTTATCACAAAGACGAAAAATGTCTTTTTTTTTCCAATATATTCTTAGGATGAAAATTGAACTCAAAGACCAAAAATGTAAGCTTGAGTTTTTTTTTCCTGGCTCGTATCTAATCGTGTCGGATAATTGGACACGGTTGTGATTCCGACCCAAGAGGAAGGTAGGACAAATGGTTGGTTTCATCATTTGGTGTTTGGATGGAAAATGCTAGAGTGTTATTCAACAATAGTTAGAGCACCTCTAATGGAGGCATCAAATGGGGCATTAAATGGCATGACTGCCATTTTGATATCTCAAATTTAACATTCCAAAATTAACAAAATTTTCTCTGCCGAACCCTAGGGTTTGCTCTCTGCCGAACCCTAGGGTTTTGCTGTTGCGCAAAACATTAGGGTTTTGATCTCTGCCCACCCCCCTCACCAAATCACCCACCGCCTCCTCCCTCTTCACATCATCCTTTCACCTTAATACCTCTCGCTGTCGATCATCGCCTCTCCACCGCCCCTCCTCCTCCCCTCCCCTTTGTTATCATCACCTCCTCCTCCACACCCATATAAACCATATAACCCTTGATCGAACTATGGCGTCATATAAAGAGGTAGTGGAGCAAATGGCCTCCCTCTTTATCCTCCAAGGTCCTGCCGGGGCCGTCTCTCTGACGGCTAGGGAGAGCATGGTTTCGCACCATTGGGCCTCAACCCTGGCCGTCAAGCCTTACTCTAGCAGGATTTTTTTGCAGTCTACGCTTTCATCCATCCTAACTAAACTATGGAAGACGAAGGAGTCTGTACATGTCTCCGATCTGGATATCGAAGCAGGAACTTTTCTGGCGAGAGTGGGATCTCCGGAGGAGGTGTTCCGTGTGCTGTGTGATGCTCCGTGGAGCATTAATGAGGAATTGCTTGCAATGGAAAAATGTGATCCGGGGAAATTACCTGAAGAATATCAATTCAACCTAGCGGATCTTTGGGTCCAGTTTCACAGTATACCACCGCGCTTCTTAAACCGTAAGGCTATTACACGTCTTGCAGAAGCTATTGGCACGCCTCGTCGTATCTCCGACGAGGATGAAATGCAATGGAAGACATTCGCCCGTATCAAAATCCTCATTGATATCACTAAACCCCTTAAGAAGAGTGTGAGTGTTAAGATTGACGGGACGGACATGGGTTTGGTGGGGGTGAGATATGAGCGTCTCCCACACCTTTGTACGTTCTGCGCAAGGATTGGACACTCTTTTACTAGATGCCCGGAACGGGAGAATTTTAAATCACTTGTAGGGGAGGATTGGACGATGGAGGAAAGAAGCAGACTCAATGAGTTACTCAAACCCAGGGTCAAGGAAGAGGAGTTCAGAGCCGATGCCCTAAGGATAAGGGGGCGTAGAGGGTCTGCTCCAGCTGCAGAAGAAGACGATGTGGAGCAGCAGAACAACATCGGATCACAATCAGATCACTCCTCGCCCAAGTGTACTGACTCTTCACCTTTGAATGACATACAACCACGGGAGAATGAAGAGACGATCCTGTCTAATAACCAATTGGTGAAGTACGTCCCGCCGCATAGAAGGAATGAGGGTCTTAGTTCAGGAAGGTGCGCGTTTGATGGTCTAGCACCCCCTTCGAACCAGACGAGCAGTGATGACAATGGTTCTATCCAGCAGAAAGGTCTACTCAGTAACCTTTTATATAATATCCATCCTGAGATATCTCTTCTCCCTTCCAACATGGGAATCCTATGTGCTGGAATGGACATTGATAGAAGTGATTATCTATCATTCATCAAGGAAATAACGGTGACTCAATACCATCAGACGCCCTCCATGGACAGCATAGGCAATGAGCAGAGCCCAGAGCTTAGCAACTCAGGTGCCATAGTCCGCTTCGCCCTATATCGTAAGCCCTCGTGGAAGCGTCGTGCCAGGAAAGCCAACAATCTACAACTGACATCCGTTGATGGGTCTAATACGCGGCAGAAGCGTCCTGCGTCACCCGGGGCGTCTCCTCAAAGCAACAAGAAGGTGTGCTACTCTTATTCCTCTCAAAACGACAATATAAAGGTCGTGGCGGCTGACCTCCAACAGCCGCAAGGGCCATGTTAATCCTCTCCTGGAACTGTCGGGGTGCGAGAAATTCCCCGACAGTTCAAACTCTCCGCCAATTTCTCTCCGCCACCCACCCTAACATTTTCTTCATCTCTGAAACAATTTCTCCCCCACACCATACTGACATCACCCTCCCTAGCCTAGGTTATCCTAACGTATTTTCTGTCCCCCCCAATGGCCACTCAGGTGGCCTCTGGATCGGATGGGATTCCACTATCACCGCGACTGTCAACTTCTCCTCTAAGAATCTCATTCATCTCTCTATTGAAGCGAAGGACAACATTCCAGCCTGGGACCTTCTATGCATATATGGATGCCCGAAGAAAAACGACCGGCCAAAGCTATGGAAATTCATCTCAAATATGTCTAGTAAGCTTACAAACCACTGGTGTTGTATCGGAGATTTTAATGCAACTCTCTCGTCGGTAGAGAAACAAGGAGGAGGCCGATACGATGAGCATGCAGCATCAACCTTTCAAAGTATGATGGACCAGTGTGGGTTAATTGATCTTGGGTGCAGGGGACCGATTTACACGTGGTCAAATCGCAGAGGCATTAATTATCATATCAGGGAAAGACTCGATAGAGCCATGGCGACTGCCCAATGGTGTTGTTCATTCCCCGACACTACGGTTTCGACCCTTCCACGTATCAACAGCGATCATGCCCCTATTATCCTCAACACTTTGAGACGACAGCATAGTATCAAACGTCCCCTCCGATTCGAAGCTCATTGGATGTCAGACTCCTCATTTGCAGATATAATTGACAACTATTGGAAAGAGGCTAAGGAACATGATGACCCACTATTGGTTAACAAAATTCAATTTACACTCTCAAGGATACACAGATGGGGACGGAACAAGTTTCATAAGACTAAAGAGCGTATCAAGGTGCTTCATGAGTTACTCCTGCACACACAAGCAAAAGAAGTTTCTGAGCAAACACTCTCTGAGGAGAGAGAGATCATAGCGGAGATCAATGACCTTCAAGCCATCGAGGAGACTTATTGGCGGCAACGAGCAAAATGTAGATGGATTGAAGGAGGCGACAAAAATACTAAATATTTTCATGCCAAAGCTACATTGCGGAAACGCCGCAATGAGATTCTCTCCCTTGAGCTTCCGACTGGAAACTGGGCTTATGATCAGAAGACCATTGCGGGAGCTCTTGTGAACCACTTCAAATCCATCCTTTGTTCTGATGAATCCACACCGATAGACCCTAACTTCACTGTCTCCAGTCGTCCTATTTCTGAGGATAACAATAATCTCATTAGCGTTGTTCCTCTGAACAAAGAGATTGAGGAAACGGTCAAGAGAATGGGTAGTCTTAAAGCTCCTAGCCCCGATGGCTTCCCTGCGATTGTCTATCAAAAGCATTGGAACACATTTGGTGGGGACATCACAAATATGGTTCAGACGTTTTTCAAGGAAGGTACGCTCCCCCACCTCCTGAATCATACTCACATTACATTAGTTTCGAAGAAGAAGAACCCGACAAAGCCTGTGGACTTCCGTCCCATTGCTCTATGCAATGTGACCTATAAGATCATCTCTAAGATACTTGCAAATCGGATCAAGCCGCTGCTCGACCAACTTATTTCTCCATATCAAAATGCTTTTATACCTGGTCGACAAATCTCCGACAATATTATTATTGCACAGGAGATCTTCTATCATATGAAATACCTCCCTAAGAGGAATAATGCATTTGCAATGAAGATTGATATGTCTAAGGCTTACGATCGATTGTCATGGGGATTCATCCAGCAAGTACTCCATGGGATGGGTATTCAAGGCAAATCAAACGACATTATTATGACATGTGTCAGGTCACCTTCATACTCTATTCTTGTTAACGGCTCTCCAGAAGGATTCTTCGTGCCATCGAGAGGGATCCGCCAAGGATGCCCCCTTTCGCCATTCCTATTTGTTCTATGCTCTGAAGTCCTCTCTAAACTATTCAGAAATTACGAGAGGGACAACCTTTATCAAGGTATCCGACTTAATAGGTACGCACCTGCTATATCTCATCTCCTATTTGCTGACGATATCATGATTTTTGGGAGAGCATCCCCCAATTCCTTGCTGACAGTACAGAAAATTCTGAGTACCTATTCTAAGTGGTCGGGACAAGAAGTAAATTACGACAAATCTGGTATACACTTCAGTAGAGGTGTGTTGCACCAAGAAAGAGAAACTCTAGCTTCTACTCTTCATCTATCTGCCATTGCCAATGAAGACAAGTACCTGGGGCACCCACTTAGCTTTCCAAGGGGTCGAGTGTCGGCGTTCAATGGCCTTATTGACAAATGCAACTCCCGACTGCAAGGATGGCAAGCCAAAGTTCTATCACATGCGGGACGCACTACACTTATCAAAGCTACTCTTGGCTCTATCACGATCTATTATATGTCGGCATGTCTACTTCCTAAAGGCACCATCAATAAATTGACTGGACAACAGAGAGCTTTTTGGTGGGGGTACGAAGCAGATGAGAACAAAATGCATTTCCTCCGATGGGGGAAGATTGCCTATCCGAAGAAAGTAGGTGGAGTAGGGATTAGGAACTTGGAGTGGGTGAATAAGGCTCTAGTAGGAAAGCTTTTGTGGAGATATCTCACACGTCCAGATCAGCTATGGGCGAGCTTTCTCAGAGGCATATATTTACAAGAAAAATCTATATGGAGTGCTAGGCGGTCTCGGCGAATCTCTCCGACGTGGGCTAGCATCCTCGATACACGGCGATATATGGAAGACAATATATTCTGGAGGATCAAGGATGGGTGGACAAAGATTTGGGAGGATCCATGGATTCCTTCGCTACCAAAATTTCGCATCACGGAAAGTAGTCCATCGGCATATGGACCTAAATTTGTCTGCGAGTTGCTTAATCTGGAGACAAACTCATGGAACATACCCTTATTACAGTCTCTGTTTACACCATCAGAGGTCAGGGCCATTTGTGATATCCATATCATGGAGAGGGGGGATGACGAGTTGATATGGATTAGAGCGAGGAATGGGATTTTCTCGTCTAAATCCCTCTATGAAGAACTTAGGAGACAAGAGCCGGGTGGTTCATCCAATATTGATACCAGAGCTATATGGAGTAAATTATGGAGAGTGCATAATATATCACCCAGGATCCAATTCTTCATTTGGAGACTCCTGCAGCAATCTCTCCCCTTACTATCTGCCATCAACAAACGCCTCCCCCATACCAATAAAGATTGCCCGTTCTATCTGCAGGAGGAAGAAAACGCTAATCACTTATTTCTTCACTGTGGAGTCACTAGAGCAGTTTGGTTTGCTAGCAGACTTGGTTTGCGTACGGACTATATACCAGACATAGCCAAACTCCTTGAGGTATGGATTCAGGATACGAACAGGGAGGAAGAGTTTCGTATGGGAGCGACGGTTCTTTGGGCACTATGGAAGGCGCGCTGCAATTGCATCTTCAATCATGAGGATCCCCAAGTTCACAGGATTGTCTCACAAGCCAATTTGCTATTCAACACGTATGCGGGTGAACCTCTCTGTCGCGTGGAACAGATGCAGGAGTTAACGAGAGGACTGGAAGCGACCTCATGGGAGCCTCCGCCGAACGAAGTCATAAAGATTAATGTAGATGGAGCGGTTTCCACTACTGCATTTGCAGCTGCAGCTATAGCCAGAGATCATAGAGGAAGGTTTGTCGCGGCGAGGACGACATACATGGAGCACACCCACACAGTGGAAGAAGATAGAGTTGTTTTAGCTGAAGCACAAGCCATCCTCCAAGGGGTGCTCCTAGCAAGGCAATTTGAAGCATCTGATCTTGTCATCGAAGGGGACTCCCTCACTGTTATCCGGATTCTCAAAGGGGAGGTAGATCTTATCCCATGGAGACTCAAGGATATATTTCTAACCATCAAGCATGAGATTGATGTAGCAGCTTGCCATGCTGAGTTCTCATTTACTCGAAGAGAGGGGAATAGAGTAGCGCATGAGTTGGCTACTTGTGCTCTTAAAAATGCTAGAAGTGACATCTTCACTCACCCGCCTGAATTTATTCTTCATTTGATTGTATCAGAAGCTTCTGCTTCTCCTTTGAACTTTAGTTGATTGCAATAAATATAGTATTACTATCAAAAAAAAAAATTTAACATTCCAATTAACACATTAAATATGACATCAAATTTGGTTCTCCAACCTCTTGATGTATTTTTGGTTTTAGAAGAGAGAGAATTTGGTTCTTCAACCTCTTTTCAATTGTCATTTTGCTGTCCCAAATACCAAATTCATTATTCCATTGAAGACATCAAATGGGATATTAAATTTGGTTACTCATTTGATTACTTGGGTTGGAGTATGCGACTTTATTGAGACATCAAATGGGATTATCAAAGTACAGTAATCAAATGGGTGTTTGATGCTTTATTATGATGTTGGCATAATTTTAACTTGATACTCTCAATTGTTCAAGTTTTTTAATTTGAAACCCTAAAATTTGATGTCATATCAATCGTCACTTTCAACTATTAAATATTTTTAAGACGATATGTTCCGCCTATCACGGGTTAATTTTTTCATTTAAAAAAAAAATAATTTTTTTGACCAAATTATCATAATCCTCTTCATAGATGTATTTGAAGTGATCACGAATTAGAGGATATATTTGTCACTTTGGATTTTTTTTAAGCAGTTGGATTTTTCGTTAAATAATATTAAGTTGTTCAATTATAGTCAAGGTATTAAGTTGTCTAATTTTAAAGTTTATAATATCAAGTTGAAATTTTTGAATAATTGAGAGTATTAAATTAGAATTTAGCCCAGATGCTCCTAAGTATTGTAGTGTTTGGTAGGATCTTCAAAATCCTTTGAGAAGACTTCCAATTTCCTATTTTAATGATAGAAAGTTACTAAATTCTACATTTGAAGAGGGCAGGTCCACATGAGTGTGGGACCAAGGGCATTCAATGTAGTCCCATGTACTGCTTGAACTTGACTTTGAGTATGAAGAAGGTATTGGGAGTGAGTTGTCAGTCAGTCGTGTATTCCTTCCCCATCATTTGTCCCCAAAATGGAATGGGGATAGTCTTATGCCATATGTGCCATATGTGGTTGCTGGTTATCAAGATTTAGAGCCATTGTGTTGCTTGCAGTGAGTCAGGCATATGAAGAACACATGCTCTCTTTATTTTTCTACTAGCCTTCAAATACAGGTATTCCTATTCCTTTGTCTATCTAATGTTAGTCCTCTATGTCGGTATCCAATCCCTAGTTACGAGGTACAGTATTTATGATGTGTTTTTACAGTACCGGTTATGCTTAGCAATTGTAGGGGTAATAGTTATGAGATGCTTTTACAATATCGATTATAAACGGCCCGATTTTGGATAATTTTATAAACTAATCCAATTCATGCTTGATAATTCATTAATAAGCGGTTCGGAAATTTTTTTGGGTCCGGCTATACACATCCCAAGACTTGCTAAGGACACCCCACATAACTTAAATGTCATGTTAAAAGACCAATATACCCCCAAGGCTTTCTAAGAACACCCCACAAAAAAAAATCTGCGACAAGCACGACAAATACTTATCGAACGGCAATGGTCTGTTCGACAAGTATTGGTCGAATATGTCTTCTTCTGTTCGATAAATACTGGTCGAACGTGTCTTCTTGTGTTCGACAAACACTGGTCGAACATATTCTAATCGAACATGCCATCTTCTGTTCGACATATTCTGGTCGAACGTACACACTATAGTTCGACTGTCGTGGGTCGAACATTCCTCTGTGAGTTCGACAAACCAGAGTCGAACCTACCCGTGAATACACCCAATTTTTTTTCTAATTTTTTTTGTTTTAACAACAGTTTATGGTCGGCGGAAGGAGGATCGGAAAGCGAGGGGAGGGGGAGGAGGAGGAGGAGGCGGGTCCGCGTGGGGGGGGAGAGGCGGAGGGGGGGAGGGTCGGAGGAGGAGGCGACGGCGGGTCGGGGGAGGAGGAGGGTCGGCGGAGGGGGGAAGGGGATGGGAGGGGAGGGGAGGGAAGGGGAGTATGGGGTGTGCTCAGCAGGAAGGGTAGAATAGGAATTTTTTTTTGAAATGGGATGTCCTTAGCAAGTCTTGGGGTGTCAATAACCGGACCCAAAAAATTTACGCGAATAAATTTTTACCATCATGGAGCTTCAATTGAACTTTACTATTCTACTAAATAAATTTTTACATTCTGAATCTCGAATCTAAAAGTTGGAATGAGCCTCACTATTTGTGATATTCCTATTTTAAAATACGTATTTTGCTGTAATTGGAGAATTTTAATTTTGGGGTATTTTTGAAATTTTTATTATTTTCTTGGAGGCAAATTTATCCTCATTATTATTATTATTATTTATTTTCTTGTTCCTAAACTACCCTCCCAAAATATCTACTCCCCCTCACATCACCCCTCACATCACTCACCCACTCCCTCTCTCCTCCCTCACCTTTCCCTCTCTCTCTCTCCCGAAATCTCCCCTCTCTCTCTCTCTTCCCTGGACCAGCCCCCTCCCCCAAAATTCTTCAGCCCTCTCACTCTCTTCCCGAGCTCCCTCTCTCTCTCTCCTCTCCTGCTCTTCCCTGCCCCCTCCATGGCCACCACCTCGTCTCCCCTCTCCCGGTCGACTCCGGCCGCCCATCTCCACCGCCGCCATCACCCTCCAGCACCGCCACCACCATTGCTTCCCTCCACCACCATCTTCATGGCCGGCCACCGCCGCCTCCGTGGCATCCGCGACGACCACCACCATCATCGTCGCCATCACCTCCGCCTCCCCTCGCTGCTGCCAGCACCATCATCGCCGCCACCGCCATGGACTCCGGCCACCTTCGCCTGGCCGAGCCCCCAGCTCCGGCCGCCTCCCTCTCCGCCGGCAACCCCCTCCGGTGAGCTCCTCCGCCCCTTCCTCTTCCTTGCCCCCTGCTGCTGTTGTCGTCTGCCTCCCTCCGCCGACGCGACTCCCCTCCGCCGGCGAGAGATCCCGATCTCCCCCTCCCTGTCTTCTCCGCCGGCGGCGACCAGCCCCACCTGGCCGAGCCCCGGTGAGCCCCGCTCTCCTCCGCCCCCTTCCTTTCCTCTTTTCCCCGGCGGCCAACACCACCGCCGTGCCGTTGCCGCGCCCGGGCCAGCACCGCCTCGAGCGGCGGGACGCCCTTGGGCCCCGCGCCGCTCGAGCAGCGAGCCCTCTCGGCCTGCGTGCTTCTCGGGCAGCGAGCCCTTGTGCTCCGTGCCTTTCCTTGAGTTGCGTGCTTCGAGCTCCGTGCACGCCTCGAGCAGCGGGACGCTATGGGCCCCGCGCTGCTTGGGTTGCGTGCTATCTCGATTCGCGTGATCCCTCGTTCCCCGTGCTTCTCGGGATGTGTGCCTCGATTTGTGTGTCGTCCCGTTTTCCGTGCACCTCGACCCACGTGCTGCCTTGGGCAGCGGGACGCCTCGAGCCCCGCGCTGCCTCGGGCACCGTGCCATCTCGATTTGTGCACCGCCTCGGTTTTTGTGCCTCGGCCTTTGTGCCTTCCTCGTGACCTGTGCCGCCTCGATTTGCGTGCACGCATCGATTTGTGTGCCGCCTCGGCTTGCGTGCCGTATTGGACTCCGTACCGCATCGATTTGCGTGCACACATCGATTTGTGTGCCGTATCGATTTACGTGCTCCTTGGACTTGGGTCGTCTCGATTTACGTGCTCGCCTTGATTTGCGTGTCGCGTAATTCGTGCGCCGTTTCGATATTCGTGATTTCTCGATCTACGTGCATGTCTCGATTTACGTGCACGTGTTTTCCGCTCGTCTCGATATTCGTGCCACCTCGATTCTCGTGCGCGTCTCGATATACGTGCGCGTCTCGGTTTGCGTGCCCGTATCGATCCGCGTACCTCGGTTTTCGTGCCAGATCCCTGCACTGCTTGCGGGACCCACACGGTATAGCCTCCTCCATCCCCTGTGATTTCTTCTATTATTTTATTATTGGTACTAATGATTGTTTATTGTGTGTTCTGAGGACCTCGATTGGCGTGCCACCTTGGATCGCGACTGCCGAAGACTTGCTTACCTAGCCGAGCCCTCTAGGCAAGTATCCCTTGCTCATCGACGGCTCTTGCCCTCTCTCCTGGATTTTTATTTCATTTAATTAATTTGTACTTGTAAATTTTATAACCATGTTTAGTGTAGCCTAGTAGTAGAACTGCCATGATAACCTAGACTAGCTTGGTCCGATACCGGGATAGACCGTATCGGGCGACTCGGATGGGTCATCCACACCTCCGAGGACACGAGCACGACTCACATGTATGGATTGTCCCCATATGCCCCGTGTCCGACTCGCGGTCGGGTAACGGCTTGGCGAACTATTCTTATGGCTGTGATTGCGCTTGGGTTAGAATTACGAGCATGTGCTGTGATGCGCCCTGCGAGGCGGTTATTTTATTATGCATGTTGGCTTGGCGCCCAGTACGCATTGTAGCGCTGCTGGAAGCCGGGACTTAGTGGTCTCGGGTTCGATTGGTTTCCAGTACGCATCGTAGTGCTGCTGGAGGCCGAGACTTAGTGTTCTCGGCTCTCGACTTGTTTCCAGTACGCATCGTAGTGCTACTGGTAGCTGAGACTTAGTGTTCTCAGCCTGCGACTGTGATTCTGCGGCGGGTTGCGCCGAGTGGTTTTAGCCCCAATTTGCTGGGAGCTCCCGTCCAGAATACAAAGGAGACTCTGCCGGATTTTTCCAGAATTCCCGATCGGGAATTTGGTTCGAAGGATTGGGCAGAACCCTTCCTTTGGTTTGCTGGACTGGGCTCTTACATGTCTTGGTATAGTATACCTGATCCCATTGCCTGCCGGGTAGACTCCCGACTAGATTAGTCGCCTAGCGTCTTGACATGTCTTGTCCGTCGGATAGCGTAAGGAGAGCGGTTCCACTCGGGAGACGGTCTGCAACCCTGGTCCTTGTTTGGTTTAAGGGTTGTGGATTTGCTCCAGAGCGGTCCATGTAATCCTTGCCACTTCCGGCGGCATTTATTACCGGACTCTTGTCCCCTGACCCTTCATCCTAGGGGTTGTCCTCGTCTGCCAGATAGAGCTGACAGTTGTCCTATGTATTGGGAGATGTGACTTGTGGATATGACTGAGGATTGAGTAATATGGAGAGTACGATCTTGGGATATTGACTTGGTGGATCTATGTGGATTCTTGGATTTTGGTGATTTCGAATATTTCGTGGAACGAGGAGAATATCGAGGGTATTATTATATGATTTTTACTCGACTTCCCAAACGCCCAAAACCTGGTATCTTTGTGTATTCCGGTAGTTGGGGAAACCTGGTTGATTGCTGTGTCTTGGTAGTTGAGGGGCTTGTTTTCTAGTGGCTTGTGATCATTGACTTGGAGGATTCTTGTGAGTCAGAGGGCCTAGCATTGTTAGGGGAATGAGCTTGGTACTTGGTGGTTGTTTTTATTGACGTGATATTCACTCCATCATGGATGGGAGACTCTTGCTAGATTGATCTGGTGGATGGACCGACTTGATGATTTGAGGTGTAGGTTCCCATGTGTACTTGACAGGCTATTATAGTAGAGATCGTGATCTTGTACCCGACTCGATATCCATGTCACGATTTGGGCATGTGACTTCTTGTGACTGATAGGTTTGACCTTGTTCCTGGTGTTACACGATGACCTGGACCTGTCTTGATTCTTGATAGTGGCCCGTAGAGGTGCACTCCTGACTAGCACTCTGGACTTGACAGTAAACCTGGCATGTATACTCTTGATTCTTGATAGTGGCCCGTGGTGGCGCACTCCTGACTAGTACTCTTGACATGACATGTTTACTCTTGACCGCTGTTGCGACAGCCAGTCCTGATTTGCTAGGTATGACCTTGTCTGGACACCGTGGTTGATTTTCCTGATTGTGCTTGTACAAACTACCTGTCTCGTCTTGCATCATGTCTAGGACATGGATTCCTGGTTACCACGGTCAGGGATCCATAATGAAACTGACTAGGCTAATAACTAGATTAATCATGTAGTTCATGGGGACTTCCCAGTGACCTGTTGCTTGTCTGGCCCCGGCCCTATGTATCTATATATATACTAGGGATTTGTTGCTATCCGTCGAGATGAGCGCATTCCCAGCCCTCCGTCGAGTGTGGCACTACTTCTTTAGGGCACATGTATCTTACTGCAGTGTGCCTGCTATATCTATCTTTTTCTTTTGCTGGGGCCATTCGGGTAGTAGCAAGCAGGAGCTGGACTTTGAAGTCTCATTGCATCTTGTTAGTACTTAGGCCTGTGATAACCCTAGTTAGTTAATAATAGCAAGCCGTAGGCATTGTGTGGCCGCTTGTCCTTCTGTGTTGTTTGGCTTGTTGCCTGCTAGCCGGCTGTTATTGATTCCAGTTGGCAATGCAGGGATTAGTGGATGCTAGGGAGGTTGTGATTGTGTTAGCTGTACTATACTTGTGGATTGTTATCGTGCGTTGGTACCGCACGATCCCTTACTTTATTTACTACTTTTATATGCTATTTCCTGTCATATTTTATCCTGCTGGTTTTCTTCGCCCGTCCTTGAGCCTTCCTTTCTGGTACTTGCTACGGTTGGCCCGACCAACCCTGGATTGTTCCCAGATTTTCTGCTACCGACCCGGTGGATCTTCCAGACTTGACTTGGAGGGTGTGCTTCAGTTCCAGACCATGCTAGAAACTGTGGGAAGGTATACTTGTCTACATTATTATTCTGTATTGTAGATTCCTGATTTTCATATGAGTATTCCCTGCTTTCCATATGATTCTCTCTCTTGATATTGTTTCATTGTGATTTACCTGTGGATATGAGATCGGATTTAGGCCATAGATTGATTGCATGCTAGGATACCCAACCAGATTGGACAGCCGTCATCACCGTATAGCGTATTCGTACCTTATACGGTGTAGCTGGCCGTGTACGTCCCCGTATTCCGGAACTGGGGCGTTACACTATTGATGGGCTTACAAACTAGATACATACATATTCTCTTGTTGCATAGTACCTAGCGGCTTAAATAAGGAAAAGCCCCAAACATGCTATATGTTATTGATTCTCTTCAAACTTGATATTAGCTTATGAATTTTGTTGAAGGAAAATGTTCAACGGACCGAGGGGGACAGCGGTTTAAACCGCGGTGTCACGTATCCTCACCTCATTAGTCTGTTTCCTGTCGCTAATGCCAGTATCTCCTGCTAACATCAGTCGCTCTGGTCCGACAAATGAGGAAGGAACACGTGGCACCGATATTTAAATCGCAGTCCCTCCTCGGTCTGTTAGACAGTATTATTTTAACGGTTGTTGGGCCTTGGATTAACTAAGTTTGAAGTCATTTTCGGGATGTATATATCTTCACTTTATTTTTTTTTTATAGACTAATGACACGTGTGCATCAACCAGTTTTATTGTAACACGATTTTAAACATCTAGATATTTTTGAATCATGAGTTTTGACAAATGGATCTAGGTAACAACTCTAGGTACCGTTATCAAACAACTAAGCAAGGAAAGAGCCTCTTTACATTCTAGTTTAGTGATTCACTTCAAACCTAGTGACATGCATACCAAAGGGATTCAAATATATATATATATATTTTGGATTTTGGCTATCTTACGCTTAAATCTTTCATGAAGGGAGGATTCATTTTGTTTGGCAGACTTATGGCACGTGTGCATAGAGAATTTATTTGTATTATACAAATCAAATAAAAGGATTACACCAAATATATTGTACAGTTAGTGACTCTCTTAGAACCAAATTAATACGTATCAATGTGGTTCAAATGGTTATTGACATGGATTAACAAGAACCGAGTTGTTTCATTTATTATTGGGGATTAATCTCGTGACATCTTAAATGATCCAACTTATTTTGTGTACTTGACCAATGCTTGTACGAATAGCAAATGTTTTGATAAGTGGATCGTTTTTTGCCTCGTGAGCTTTTGTTATGAACCAGAATGATCCAAATTATAAATAATGATGAAGCTACACGAGTTATGACATAACCAAACACTAGTTACATCATACGTTAATTGTGGACTCCATTATTGCAAATCAATAATCCAATTCCAACAATGTCTCGTAAGAAATCCGTATAGATACAAACATTGAGAAATTCTTCACGAGTTTCTATTACAAACCAAGTAAGGAAACACACTTACATACATTGCACATTAGGCATCCTGTTCCAACCTAATTAATAGTCACCAATGGGTTGCAAATGGTTGTCGACACTTGGATTAAGGAGAATCCAGCCAAAATTTCAGGTTTGGAGGGTGAATGCATCTCGAGAGTCCACTTTTGTTTAGTGCACTTATTTTACAATAATGCTAAGTCTACTATCAAATTCTTACAACTTTCTTACATCCTCACCCACCCATCCCTTACATATGGGTCCCACCGGGTCCCACCACCTCTCACACCCCCCTGCTACATAGGCTCCACCCGACCCCACCACTTACTCCTCTCCTCCAATCGAAGTTCGACACGTGGCAGATTGTAGGAGGGTTGTAAGTATTGGTTGTAGGCATAGCAAAGCTCCTTATTTTGTGTTTTCATCTGTTAATTTTGTATCAATAATGATAGGTAGAATAATATTGCATCATAAGTTACCGTTGCGAACCTGACAAATTCAAATTGCAAAATAACAGAGCTACACGTGTTACGACGTACCAAACCAATGAATTATATTTATCTTGACGTGAACTTTGTTAACGCAAACCAATTATCCAATTCCAACATCTCTAAAAATCATTGTAGATACAAATCATATATAATTTCTTTGTTACAGAGTATCCATTACAAATAATACAAATGCAAATTGCTACATAAAAAGTAGGAAAAATTTATGAAATGTCCAAAAATTATAAAAGTTTTATGTAAAACCCACAGCAAAATAACATTTCATCGCGTGCCCAGAATTATCTATTAATATATAAAAGCGGGTTCCGAATGGCTTTTTTGCCCTTCCTTCTTATTTTTTTTCCAAAAAAATCCGACCCCTGCTATTTAAAAACAAAAAGCAAAAAAAACGTTTCGTACTCTCTCTTCTTCGATAAGCCGATCAGTTTCTCCTCCAAAGTCTAGGGTTTTTTCAAAAATCTTCAAACGTTCCTCCAAAATCAAGGGTTTCTTCTCCAAAAAATTTCAAACATTCCTCTCATTCGAGATATTCGCACAATGTCGTCACCATCGAAAACATTACCAAATCAGAAGCAGATAATCAAAAAGGGAGTGACGGAGAATCACCATCATCAAATCCAAAAGAGAATGACGGAGGATCAAAGAAACGGATAAGTAAAAAAATTGCATATAGGGAGAAGAAGCCTGCTACCCAAAAAGAAGATATAACTTTAACTTATTTTCATGATTCGTTGATCATTCTCCGTGTTAAATTTCACTAAGAATGGTCTTGATCATTCTCCGTTTTAATTTACAGGAAGAATGACATTCTCCGTTTTAAATTACACAGAGAATGTCATTCTCCGTATCGATTTAACACGGAGAATGACATTATCCTTGTAAATTTACAGGAAGAATGACATTCTCTGTGTAAATTTACAGGGAGAATGACATTCTCCTTGTAAATTTACAGGAAGAATGTCATTCTCCGTGTCGATTTAACACGAAAAATTTCATTCTCCTCTCCGTGTAAATTTACAAGGAGAATGACATTCTCCGTGTCGATTTAAACGGAGAATGTCATTCTCCCTGTAAATTTACAGGGAGAATGTCATTCTCCGTGTCGAATTAAAACGGAGAATGACATTCTCCGTGTAAATTTACACGGAGAATGACATTCTCCTTGTAAATTTACAGGGAGAATGACATTCTCCGTTTCAAAATACACAGAGAATGTCATTCTCCGTATCGATTTAACATGGAGAATGACATTCTCCGTTTCAAAATACACAGAGAATGTCATTCTCCGTGTCGATTTAACATGGAGAATGACATTCTCCGTGTCGATTGACACGGAGAATGACATTCTCCCTGTAAATTTACAGGGAGAATGTGTCACGACCCGCACCAACTGTGGGGGTACGAGAACGTAACAACGCCCAGCCTACGCCGCAGTATCGGCGGTAGAACGCTGTCCTAGGTCACATACATCTAACAGTTTATAAGATACCTATACAGTTTATACACTCCGAATGGAGGTGACATAAATAAGTACAACTCAATCACAGCTAAGGAAGATAGTACTGACCGATAGAATAGATAAACTCAAAATCCACAGATAAATATACAAGACAGAGAGATAGCTGAAACTAAGAGAACATCTCCACTAATCCAGAGTACAACTCCAATAAATACAAATGTAACATAACATGAAAGTAAATAGAACTAGCCTAGCTAACTAGCCTAGTCTATAGGGGTAGTGTCCTCAGCAAGTGCTGGATCCTCCTGAGGGTCCAGCTTAAGTGTGTCGTCTAAGCCTGCTCCGTAATAGGTGGGACACTGCTCCTCGAAGTCATCTTTAATATTTCAACAGGTCCAGTCAGGACTGGAGCGAGCACAGTACATCTCACGCAGTTCATATCATGACAGGAATATAATATAGGCAATAGAGTAAGATACATAAAATGCTGAAGAGTATACATAAGTAAAAAAAGAAGACTGTAATGAAATATCTACTATAAGTAAAGAGCTACAGTAAACTAGTGATTTAGAGTACAAGCTAGACATGTGAACGGCTTGATAATAAACATGAAAGGTCGCACATGACTACACTACTTTGGAAATTGTCTACATGACTATTTATACTCTCCCGTACCCCAATCAATACACAAGGATCCGTTCAAGTTATGTTATTGCACATGATATTCACATGGGGGCCCATAAATGGGTGCACATGAATATAAACATGGGGGCTCCGTGATCATGAGAGGACATGAATCACGAGAGTGCACATAAATGGTGAAAGTACAAGAATACATGATGAGAGTGAAACGCACATGACATGATGTATCTGATGCTCCCGAGGGGGATAACATCATATGAAAAGATCCATATAGTACTAATCTGTGTTTCCATCGTGTTAGCATCAAGTAAAATAATCTAAAGCAAGAAATACTCCTAGCAAGTATGAAACGGTCAGAGAATGTACTCGCATGATATCCTGAATGTCCGAAAGAAAACTACTGCCTAAGGAGTGGTGTCTGGCTCCTAATCAGAACAGCACAAATCACAACATGTCCAGGTAATAAAGTATGATACTATAATGCAGTCTACATGATATTAGGTCAATCCTAGACCAAAGTCAACCCTGGTCAACTTCAGTCAACTAAACAGTCAAAGTTAGGTCAACTAGGTCAACCTAGACTCAATTGAAGTCTAACTAGGCTTAAACAGTCTGCCCTAGCTAGTACACACCATACACTAGTCTATATGGTATTACACATGTGTGTATTTCATATACACAAACCACCCATGAGTACCCTAGGCTATGTCATCTAGGTTATAGGCCATAGGCTCTATCCCATAGGCAAATAGCCATACACACAAGGCAATTTAACCTATATACCATATATCTAAATACACATATATGTATATTCCCATAGGAATCTCAACTACACACTATATATTCACATTATGCATACATGTAATTATACATACACATAGAGAGAGAGTTATGAAAATAAAGGCAAATGTGTGTGTGTGTGTGTGTATGTGTGTGAACATATGAGAGTGTGAGGAAAACAATGTGTTCATAGCAATGTGTGTGTGTGTATGTGTGAACATATGAGAGTGTGAGAAAAATAGTGTGTTCACAGCAATGTGTGTGTGTGTATGTGTGAACATATGAGAGTGTGAGGAAAACAGTGTTTAGGCATGTGTGTGAGTGTGTGTATTCAGGTAGAGGAGAAAACAGTGTGTGTCTTTAAGTGTCCTGTGTACAGGAAGGTATAACAGTGTGTCAATTTGAATGTGGCAGGAATGTGTAACATAACTCAGATTTAACAAGCTAAGGTCTCAGTTATTTGCTTTGTGTGTGTATAGGAAAACCTGTGTAACAGGAATGGTAAAATAGAGTGTGTGTGTGAGTGTTCTCTGCTGTCAACAGTCCTAAAATCTCAGGGATAGATGAGAGCATATGTGTCAGTGTGATATGGGATACTTAGATGTAGGTAGGTTCTTGTGTGTGTGTTGGTTGATAGTGGCAGTTTAATTGTTCCAGGAAACCAATTCCCAGGTTCAGTGTCAACAGTTTCAGTAAACCATTCAGTGTATCCCAACCTCAGGTTGGTCAAACAGTGAGCTAAGATAGTGTCCCCTGTGTCCCAGTGTCTCAGTGTGTGTCAAATGAATGTAACTCAGGTTTAGGACTTGTGTTCCCTGTGTACAGGAAAACAAAATAGTGTTCATTTAGGCAAATTAGAGCTTGTGTGTGTGTGTGTTTTGTTGGTAGTGTGTCTCAGTTATTATGAGTTATTTTCTGTGTGTGAATGTGGGTGTGTGTGTTTTGTTCAGGTTAGCAGTTTACATTAAAACATGGTGACAGTGTCAAACAAGTAATCTCAGGAAACAAACATTGTGCAGTCAGTGTCTTAGGAACCCATTTCAGTGTATCACAACTCAGTTTTAGTGTGTGTGGTTTTTCCAGGTTCAATTATAGGTGGGTGTTCAGTGTCCTGTGTACAGTAAATTGGTTTCAGTGTACAAAAAATTGTATGAACTCAGGTTTATTGATACAACCAGTGTGTCTCAGATTAAATCAGTGAATTACAAACCTCATGATAAATTCTCAGGTTGTCAGTTAGGAAGAAAATCGATTTGTACTAAACTAAACATTCAATCTTATTCAACCATTCATGAACACATCAACCAATCTCAATACAAAATGAATTCCCACAACCTAACATGCTATTTGTTGAATCAGAAATTATACCATAACTAATCACATGATATTTAATCATTAAAATAAATTAAAAATGAAGAACAGGCTCATTAACTCACTGATACACCACAGTATCAATCGAATAGGATATTTCCTATCCCATCATTAAAATAACAATTAATCAGTGGAATTTAGTTTGGTAAATAATATTCAATATAGGCACGTGTCACATACTCCATAATGTGTCCAAAATCAGGACACAAATGCGTCCAACACCACACGAATCAGTGTACACTGAACTGGTTCAGTGGCTGTGCTCCCCGTGTCCAGTGCAGGTCAGTTTCCTCACCCGACACGGGTCCAAAGGACACGAGACTTGGGGAGTGTCGTGTCAGACACTGCCCCGAGCTTCGTGTCAAAGGACACGCGCCCACGTGTCCTACAGCTCCTGCACGAACACACGAACAGCAGGACACTGTTGCCCGCATGCGCGTGGTCGTGTCCACGGGTCCGACTCGACACTAAAACGACACAAAATCACCTCATTCACTTAGAAACCCCTAAGCGACACTAAAACACGAATTTCTATTCAAACACAAATCGATAACTCGATCGAAATGCCCACTGTGGCATTTCGTCGAACACTAATAACTGTCGACTGATACGTATCCAATACGGACACGTAAAGGACACGAAAGTCTACAAAGCCTATCCCTACAGTGAGAGGACACCTAGGGCTTCCTATCCATGCAAAGAAATCAAAATTTGGTGGAGGGAATAGGGATTTACCTATAGGTATTGCTCCTTCAAGAAAACTTCACAAATAAGATCTCCTCTTGCTAGCTCAAAGCCCCAAATTGTTTTAAACCTGTCAATAATCTCCATGAACAGTAGGGGGACACTAATTAGGTCACCATGGAAGGAGTTTCAATGAAAAAGGATAACTATTGATTAAAATAGGAAGAGTTTTAAATGGAGACAAACCTTGTTCTTGTAAATGATGGAATGAACAAAGGAGGCTACAATTTTATGAGGGATTATATAGGGTGTTGTTCCCTAGGGGGGCCGGCCACCAATGCTAGGTTTAGGGTTTTGGAGAAACAATCTAAGGGCTCTCATTACATCTAATCTATTCAATGGCTAAAAATCTAGGTTTCCCTTTTAGTCAAGTTGAAACCTATTTGTTCTATCTAATCATGACTTAACCAAAACTAACCAATACTAACTAATACTAGTCATGACTAACTAGACTAGCTATGACTAATCTAGGTTAGTTCCAATCTAGGTTAGGGCTAATCTCAAACACATGGCAATCAATTAAATAATATTTAAATCACACCATTCCAAATAATCATATTAAATTCCAAATAATATATATTAAATTTAAATAATTTCAAAATGACAAAAATATCCTCAAACTAGAAATGTGATAGTGACAAACCTACCCTCCTAAAAAAATTTCGTCCTCGAAATTGAAAGGCGAAACTAACTGGTGAGAATGATAGACAATCATACCTCACGGTCCAAAAAGATAAGGGTATCGCTCGCGCATCTCATCCTCCCGCTCCCAGGTAGACTCTCCTGGAGAATGATGCCTCCATGCGACGCGAACCAAAGGTATCACCTGGTTTCTCAGTACCTTCTCTCGGCGATCCAGAATCTCCACAGGCTGCTCTGGATAACTGAGAGTAGGCCCCACCTCAATCTCCGAGTGATCGAGTACATGGCTAGGGTCAGCCACATACCGTCTCAACTGTGATACGTGGAATACGTTGTGAACACCCACTAGTGCAGGTGGCAAGTTTAGCCTATATGCCATGTCACCGACTCTCCCGCTGATCACGAAAGGTCCGATGAAGTGCGGGCTAAGCTTCCCACCTCCACCAAAACGTATGGTACCACGAGTCGTAGATATCTGCAGAAAAACCATGTCTCCGACCTAAACACAAACAAGGTCTCATGTTACTAAATAATCAAACATGATCAAACAAACAACAACAACAACAACCTACTTCTAATCCTATCTCTAATCAACTAAGTCAAATATAGTCAATGGTCAACTACCGGTCAACAACTAGTCAATTTGTCAACATCCAAGCACTTGGTCAAAACTGGTCAACTAAGTCAACTTGGACTATTGGGTCAATGGCTAATCTAGGGTTCAGACCTAAATAGTCTATAGTGTTAAAAATATCAAGACCAACTAAATCCTAAGTTCAACATACACATGTATACTCTATATTAAACTAGACTCATAACTTCTAACCCTTAACCATAACACATACTCTAAATACCTCTTATAACCCCATATATCTTACCCTCTAATACTCATATATCTCTAATGTAACACCATAGAACCCACACTATTCTAAGTGTATCATCTATGCATACATATAGAGTAACCATCTCATATGCCTAATCTATATAATATATGCAAAACCCCTTAACCCAAATTACTTATTACGTATAGGGAACACAATGCATAGCATTAGCCTGACATGTAGCACAAGCAGTAACTTAACCAAAACAAGGGGTAGGACATGCAAGAAATGTTATAAGAAGTGCAGAGCCAATTTGTGTGGACACTTCAGGTATACAGGATACTAAGGTAGTATGGTAATTCATCTATATGTAGGACATGATCAAATTTGTAGGTTATATGCCTAAGTAGCTAGGAAATGAAGTGTCAATTGCAAGAGGGTGAAGTGTGAATTGTGTATCTGAGTCTAACATGTCAGGAAGGTCGTGTGATAATGATGAAGCACAAGATGGCGTGTCCGAGTAGGACACGAAGGTCATTGGTGCCTTACTGGAAAGGATAAGGGAAAAAATAATAAATCATCAAGGCTGTAAGACATACTAACATCCTATATGAAAATTGGTTGGTCAGGAGAATTATCTATGATGGGTTATTATTCTAACACCAATGCTAACTACCATCTCTAGAGTACAGACACCCTACAAGTCGTCATATCATTACACTATGGAAGAACTACATATGAATAAGTTCTACAAAACTAAAATATCCCTGCTCCTAAGTTATTTGATGATGGAATACAATCTTATAATAACAGAAGGGTATGATAGAGATGATAGGTTAAAACCTTCTCAAGATAAAATCTGATAATCATATGCGTCTGTCCAAAATCATATTATTCAGAGTCTTCGTCATGCTAGTGAGCAAGGCTACGATAATCACAGAGCCCTTGACTAAGGTACATACCTCTAGAATCATGGTATTTAAAATTTTTGCATTGACGCATGCTTAACAGCAAAAACCTTAAATTCCCACCCCTGAAAAATACGTCCAAAATTTGACTGTATGTCCTCACTATGCCAGCTAACACGACCATCATGATCCTAGATCCCATAACTGAGGTGACCTAACCCATATGATTTATCTTGGCAGAATAATTAAATCGACAATGAATACCAAGAATCAGATTTATCTACGAACAAGAACGATAAGCAAGATCTGTTGGAACTGAATTTCAAGATGGTTAAAATATGGCAAGGAATGGAATTGAGATGAACAGAACCTACGATAAGATCTCCAACTGCCTGTGCACTCTCAGCTCACATAGCGTAAGCTCGCTCCTGCTGGCCTCCTCCAGCCTGATGCTGTACGAATCTCTGCGGCTGAGTCTGAAAGGGTAGTCCCTCATGCTGGCTCACCGGAGCCCTCGCTCCTGCTCCCTGAGCTGTCCGTCCAGGAAACTTGGGACACTCTCTTAACTGGTGATATGATGCTCCGCAAAGTAGGCACTTGCCCAACCTCATTCGGCATTTACTCAAATCGTGCCCTGGTTTCCTACAGAAAGGGTAACTGGTAACCTGCTGCTGTCTAGGGGTCTGCTGCATCTGTAACGGTGGTCCCCTCGACTGCTCTGTCGGAGCCCTAGATCCTCCTCCTGGTGCTGCTCCCTGTACTACTCTGCCTATGTACTGGGAATACTCCCTCAGCTGGTGGTCCGCTGCTCCACATAGTAGGCACCTGCCCAGCCTCTTCCTGCACTCACCCCATCCATGCTCCGGCTTCTTGCAGTAGGGACAACTGACTGTCTGCTGTCTGGGTGCCTGATACTGTCTGGGCTGCTGCTGTCCTTACTGATGGCCCTGATCCTGGAACTGCTGCTGAACAGGCCTCTGCTGATACTGATGCTGAAACTGACCTCCCAGTGACCGAGCAGCCACCAGCTCTACTGTCGCCCTGACCAACTGGTGGGTATCGTGTACGCTCTGCCGGAGATCAGCAGACTGACTCTGCTGCATCTGCTGTTGAGTCTCCAAGAATTACTGGAAAAGGGTAAACATCTGAGCCACTGCCTCTGAAGGTAACTGCTGCTAGAACGTATCCGGAATAACGAGGAAAGACCTCCGGACAGGCGGAGGTACACTCCCAAAAGCCGCAGACGCTCCTATATGAGCAGAAACAGGGGGTGCTGTGGTCCTAGCGTCCACAATCGGGCGAGGGGTGGTAGACCTCTCACCTGCGTCTGCTGAGCCAGAGCGATGCGATCGTGTCTCAATCACCATCATGGAGACAGATCAAACAAAGAATCATTACTGAGATAGAAGCGATAATTCAAGGGAGGACAGTTATTTCAAGGAAGCAATCTTCAACAGGAACTTAGATGGCAGAAATTCAGTCAAAAGTTTTTCCTAATGTGATTGAGTACCTCCAAAAATATTCTAATCCTACTGCAGGCTGCAGTGATACTCTAGTTCGAATACCACTACATAAACTTGGCCTGTATGGGCCACCACTAAAAATGTGTCACGACCCGCACCTACTGTGAGGGTACGAGAACGTAACAACGCCCAGCCTACGCCGCAGTATCGGCGGTAGAACGCTGTCCTAGGTCACATACATCTAACAGTTTATAAGGTACCTATACAGTTTATACACTCCGAATGGAGGTGACATAAATAAGTACAACTCAATCACAGCTAAGGAAGATAGTACTGAACGATAGAATAGATAAACTCAGAATCCATAGATAAATTTATATGACAGAGAGATAGCTGAAACTAAGAGAACATCTCCACTAATCCAGAGTACAACTCCAATAAATACAAATGTAACATAACATGAAAGTAAATAGAACTAGCCTAGCTAACTAGCCTAGTCTATAGGGGTAGTGTCCTCAACAAGTGCTGGATCCTCCTGAGGGTCCAGCTCAAGTGTGTCGTCTAAGCCTGCTCCGTAATAGGTGGGACACTGCTCCTCGAAGTCATCTGTAATATTTCAACAGGTCCAGTCAGGACTGGAGCGAGCACAGTACATCTCACGCAGTTCATATCATGACAGGAATATAATACAGGCAATAGAGTAAGATACATGAAACGCTGAAGAGTATACATGAGTAAGAGAAGATTGTAATAAAATATCTATTATAAGTAAAGAGCTACAGTGAACTAGTGATTTAGAGTACAAGCTAGACATGTGAACGGCTTGATAATAAACATGAAAGGTCGCACATGACTATACTACTTTGGAAATTGTCCACATGACTATTTATACTCCCCCGTACCCTAATTAATACACAATGATCCGTTCAAGTTATGTTATTACACATGATATTCACATGGGGGCCCATAAATGGGTGCACATGAATATAAACATGGGGGCTCCGTGATCATGAGAGTACATGAATCACGAGAGTGCACTTGAATGGTAAAAGCACAAGAATACATGATGAGAGTGAAACGTACATGACATGATGTATCTGATGCTCCCGAGGGGGATAACATCGTATGAAAAGATCCATATAGTACTAATCCGTATTTCCATCATGTCAGCATCAAGTAAAATAATCTAGAGCAAGAAATACTCCTAGCAAGTATGAAACGGTCAGAGAATGTACTCGCCTGATATCCTGAATGTCCGAAAGAAAACTACTGCCTGAGGAGTGGTGTCTGGCTCCTAATCAGAACAACACAAATCACAACATGTCCAGGTAATAAAGTATGATACTATGATGCAGTCTACATGATATTAGGTCAATCCTAGACCAAAGTCAACCCTGGTCAACTTCAGTCAACTAAACAGTCAAAGTTAGGTCAACTAGGTCAACCTAGACTCAATAAAGTCTAACTAGGCCTAAACAGTCTGCCCTAGCTAGTACACACCATACACTAGTCTATATGGTATTACACATGTGTGTATTTCATACACACAAACCACCCATGAGTACCCTAGACTATGTCATCTAGGTCATAGGCCATAGGCCCTATCCCATAGGCAAATAGCCATACACACAAGGCAATTAAACATATATAACATATATTTAAATACACATATATGTATATTCCCATAGGAATCTCAACTACACACTATATATTCACATTATGCATACATGTAATTATACATACACATAGAGAGAGAGTTATGAAAATAAAGGCAAATGTGTGTGTGTGTGTGTGTATGTGTGTGAACATATGAGAGTGTGAGGAAAATAGTGTGTTCATAGCAATGTGTGTGTGTGTGTGTATGTGTGAACATATGAGAGTGTGCGGAAAATAGTGTGTTCATAGCAATGTATGTGTGTGTATGTGTGAACATATGAGAGTGTGAGAAAAACAGTGTTTAGGCATGTGTGTGTGAGTGTGTGTATTCAGGTAGCGGAGAAAACAGTGTGTGTGTGTGTGTGTGTTTAAGTGTCCTGTGTACAGAAAGGTATAACAGTATCTCAATTTGAATATGGCAGGAATGTGTAACATAACTCAGATTTAACAAGCTAAGGTCTTAGTTATTTGCTTTGTGTGTGTATAGGAAAACTTGTGTAACAGGAATGGTAAAATAGAGTGTGTGTGTGTGAGTGTTCTCTGCTGTCAACAGTCCTAAAATCTCAGGGATAGATGAGAGCATATGTGTCAGTGTGATATGGGATACTTAGATGTAGGTAGGTTCCTGTGTGTGTTGGTTGATAGTGACAGTTTAATTGTTCCAGGAAACCAATTCCCAGGTTCAGTGTCAGCAGTTTCAGTGAACCATTCAGTGTATCCCAACCTCAGGTTGGTCAAACAGTGAGCTAAGATAGTGTCCCCTGTGTCCCAGTGTCTCAGTGTGTGTCAAATGAATGTAACTCAGGTTTAGGACTTGTGTTCCCTGTGTACAGGAAAATAAAACAGTGTGTATTTAGGCAAATTAGAGCTTGTGTGTGTGTGTGTGCTTTGTTGACAGTGTGTCTCAATTATCATGAGTTATTTCTTGCGTGTGAATGTGGGTGTGTGTGTTTTGTTCAGGTTAGCAGTTTACATAAAACATGGTGACAGTGTCAAACAAGTAATCTCAGGAAACAAACATTGTGCAGTCAGTGTCTTATGAACCCATTTCAGTGTATCACAACTCAGTTTCAGTGTGTGTGGTTTTTCCAGGTTCAATTATAGGTAGGTGTTCAGTGTCCTGTGTACAGAAAATTGGTTTTAGTGTACAGAAAATTGTATGAACTCAGGTTTATTGATACAACCAATGTGTCTCAGATTAAATCAGTGAATTACAAACCTTATGATAAATTCTCAGGTTGTCAGTTAGGAAGAAAATCAATTTGTACTAAACTAAACATTCAATCTCGTTCAACCATTCATGAACACATCAACCAATCTCAATACAAAATGAATTTCCACAACCTAACATGCTATTTGTTGAATCAGAAATTATACCATAACTAATTATATGATATTTAATCATTAAAATAAATTGAAAATGAAGAACAGGCTCATTAACTCACTGATACACCACAGTATCAATCGAATGGGATATTTCCTATCCCATCATTAAAATAACAATTAATCAGTGGGATTTAGGTTGGTAAATAATATTCAATATTGGCACGTGTCACACACTCCATAATGTGTCCAAAATCAATACACAAATGTGTCCAACACCACATGAATCAGTGTACACTGAACTGGTTCAGTGGCTGTGCCCCCCGTGTCCAGTGCAGGTCAGTTTCCTCACCCGACACGGATCCAAAGGACACGAGACTTGGGGAGTGTCATGTCAGACACTGCCCCGAGCTCCGTGTCAAAGGACACGCGCCCACGTGTCCTACAGCTCCTGTACGAACACACGAACAGCAGGGCACTGCTGCCCGCACGCGCTTGGTCGTGTCCACGGGTCTGACTCGACACTAAAACGACACGAAATCACCTCAGTCACTTAGAAACCCCTAAGCGACACTAAAATACGAATTTCTATTCAAACACAAATCGATAACTCGATCGAAATGTCCACTGTGGCATTTCGTCGAGCACTAATAACTGTCGACTGATACTTGTCCAATACGGACACGTAAAGGACACGAAAGTCTACAAAACCTATCCCTACAGTGAGAGGACACCTAGGGCTTCCTATCCATGCAAAGAAATCAAAATTTGGTGGAGGGAATAGGGATTTACCTATAGGTGTTGCTCCTTCAAGAAAACTTCACAAGTGAGATCTCATCTAGCTAGCTCAAAGCTCCAAATTGTTTCAAACCTGTCAATAATCTCCATGAACAGTAGGGGGACACTAATTAGGTCACCATGGAAGGAGTTTCAATAAAAAAGGATCACTATTGATTAAAATAGGAAGAGTTTTAAATGGAGACAAACCTTGTTCTTGTAAATGATGGAATGAACAAAGGAGGCTACTATTTTGGGAGGGATTATATAGGGTGTTGTTCCCTAGGGGGCTGGCCACCAATGCTAGGTTTAGGGTTTTGGAGAAACAATCTAAGGGCTCTCATTACATCTAATCTATTCAATGGCTAAAAATCTAGGTTTTCCTTCTAGTCAAGTTGAAACCTATTTGTTCTATCTAATCATGACTTAACCAAAACTAACCAATATTAACTAATACTAGTCATGACTAACTAGACTAGCTATGACTAATCTAGGTTAGGTCCAATCTAGGTTAGGGCTAATCTCAAACACATGGCAATCAATTAAATAATATTTAAATCACACCATTCCAAATAATCATATTAAATTCCAAATAATATATATTAAATTTAAATAATTTCAAAATGACCAAAATACCCTCAAACTAGAAATGTGGTAGTGACAAATCTACCCTCCTAAAAAAAATTTCGTCCTCGAAATTGAAAGGCGAAACTAACTGATGAGAAGGATAGACAATCATACCTTACGGTCCAAAAAGATAAGGGTATCGCTTGCGCATCTCATCCTCCCACTTCCAGGTAGACTCTCCTGAAGAATGATGCCTCCATGCGACGCAAACCAAGGGTATCACCTGGTTTCTCAGTACCTTCTCTCGGCAATCCAGAATCTCCACAGGCTGCTCTGGATAACTGAGAGTAGGCCCCACCTCAATCTCCGAGTGATCGAGTACATGGCTAGGGTCAGCCACATACCGTCTCAACTGTGATACGTGGAATACGTTGTTAACACCCACTAGTGCAGGTGGCAAGTCTAGCCTATATGCCACGTCACCGACTCTCCCGCTGATCACGAAAGGTCCGATAAAGCGCGGGCTAAGTTTTCCACCTCCACCAAAACGTATGGTACCACGAGTCGGAGATATCCACAGAAAAACCATGTCTTCGACCTAAACACAAACAAGGTCTCATGTTACTAAATAATCAAATATGATCAAACAAACAACAACAACAACCTACTTCTAATCCTATATCTAATCAACTAAGTTAAACATAGTCAATGGTCAACTACCGGTCAACAACTAGTCAATTTGTCAACATCCAAGCACTTGGTCAAAACTGGTCAACTAAGTCAACTTGGACTATTGGGTCAATGGCTAATCTAGGGTTCAACCTAAATAATCTATAGTGTTAAAAATATCAAGACCAACTAAATCCTAAGTTCAACATACACATGTATACTCTATATTAAACTAGACTCATAACTTCTAACCCTTAACCATAACACATACTCTAAATACCTCTTATAACCCCATATATCTTACCCTCTAATACTCATATATCTATAATGTAACCCCATAGAACCCACACTATTCTAAGTGTATCATCTATGCATACATATAGAGTAACCATCTCACAGAAACAACCACCAACACCAGGATCTTATAGCCTGTGTATAACGCATTTTATAAGGTTGCTGACTAATTCCAAGGGCACACATGCAAAAGTCACTAACCAGGAAGTAAAAAATAAGTTCTTCCAATTATTAGAGCAGCTTCGTAGTGGAGATAAGATTGCTAATCCAGATGATTTGGCCAAGTTGTTGATCTTCCACTTGTGCCAAACTGTATTCTTCACTAAACCTGACAGTTCAAGTTTGCCGTACAAATTCTTCACCTTGGTGGACAACATAGAAGTTATCAACAGTATATGCTGGCCAAGGTTAATATTAGAATATGTCATGGATAGCATAAAGAGGAGTACAAGTAAATGTGTGGGAGGGGATTACTCCAATGTTTACTCCAAAATGGAAGGTTGTACAATATACTTCCTATATTGGTTTGCAGAACATACTACCCTTGTGGAAAGGAAGTTTGAACCAATTCTAAATTACCCAAGATATTTCACATGGGATGGGTACATAATCTCAACCTTCCTCAGGACCGAATACCCCCAGGAAATGAATTCTTCGTACATATTTGAAAACTTGGTCATATCTGTTGGGCAAGAAGGAGGACACCTGGAAGGTGAGCAAGCTCTAAAAGAAGGGATACCTGGTGCTGAGGTTGCTGCCGAACAAGTCAAAATCAGTGACAGATTGGGTGGCTTGGCACTGGAATTGGAGGAATTGAGAAAACAGAATTCTGATATTCTGGCGCATAACGAGAACCTCCTCGAAAAGATTAAATAGCTAGAGGCACAACTCCATGCAGTCAAAGCTGATATGGAGAGCTTGGCACATGAATTAGAGGAAATCAAAAGACAAAATTATGATCTGCTTGCACAGAACTGTGGACTCACGGAAAAGCTTCAAGAGCTAAACGCACAAGAAGCCCATCAACATGCAATCAATAACACAATGGAGGGTTCAGTGAAGCAATTAGAATATTTGAGATCACAGAACCTTAAACTTTTAGATGATAATTCAATGCTCAGCGACAGAGTTAAAGAGCTAAAAGCACAAGGTAAAATCTTCTCTTTTTTAAATTTGTGATTTATAATTCTACAAGTTTTATTGCAGTAAAATGCCATTCTCCGTTTCAATTTAACACGAAGAATGTCATTCTTCGTGTCATTTAATACGGAGAATGATATTCTTCGTGCTAAATTAACACGAAGAATGGTCTTTTCCATTGTTAAACTGAGAATTCTTTACTTTGTTTTTTTAATTGACATCGTACCTTTCATTCTTGTTTGTTTTATAACAGTGCAAATAACAGAGCAGCTTAGAAAAGCAAATAACAGACTTGTTGAGAAGAAAAAAGAACTTCAAAAGAAGGTTGAATTGTTGAATAAAGATGTAACGCCCCGGTCCCAAAATACGTAGGACTAGAAACGTAGACATGCCAGCTGTATTCATACGAAGTATACTCAAATATATGGAAGCCTCGTATAAATACATAAGCTGTAAAATGCAGTAGAACTATAACTAATCTCATCCACACAAATAAATGAAATAAAGATATCATATAATGATAATGAATTGTCTTGATATAATATGTTGGGCGGAGACAAATCCACTACCAACAAGATAAGGAAAAATATATAAGAAAAGATATGAATTTGGCGAGCGAAGCGAAGACGATCCAAATGCAATCATCTTCGAAGAAATAGCGATAAGCACGACTAGAGCTAGAGCACCTGCGAAAGACAATAGCACACACACCTGGAGAGATAACCAGGTCATCAGAGGGACGTAACAAGACACATAATATCATGCCATATAAACTGAATAAATATTGCTCAAATAAATAAGTCAATCGAATTATAACATGGTCCAATACGCACCTACTGAACGAGCGTACCATCCCCTAACCAAACAAGGACAGGAGATGGTAAACTAAATTACGGCGACGTATCTTTCCATGCTATGAATCCAATATGGTATCCGGACCCCAACAAGGTTCAATACCTTCTCATCGAAGTAGTAAGTCACACCTACAACCAAACAAGGACAAGATGTGACAAACTAATCCGCGACAAGTTATTGTTCCAAGCCACGGTCAGATACAAGTACCCAAACCAAAAGTACTCGTACCTAACGGATAAGGGTAGCCTACCGTTCTAAGTGAAATGTAGTTAAGAACAATCCTTCCTACGCATGGGCCCTGGCTGAATAGGATCGGCGTAGTCCCCTTTGGGCACCAGAGGCCCCATCAGTAAGAGCATGACGTTCCGCAGAATCGTCAGTAGCCGTCAGTAATCATGGGTCATCTATCCCGTATCTCCAGCGGAGAGTCCGGGTCACAAGGGAAGTGCATCGAAGCCCATATGCTAAAGAATTGTCCTCCCCGCCCAATGCCTATTATGTTGTATCCACAACATTAACCTCTATAACCGCTAAGTCAAACTAGCATGCAACCTCTATTAGCGGTTATTCCTATCGCACGACTTGTACGTACTGGTGGCCAGCCAATCACGCACTTCTGTGTTCTATATGCGACACACAACTTCGTGTTACAACGTGTCAAGGCCAATGAATGCAACATACAAGGTGGTCCCTTAAATCTAGGTTTAATTTGTAAGAAAAAAATAATACACAGCAGGAAATATAAATGAACAGTAAGTTCTAACAGTTATGCCATGTATCACAGTTTATTTTGCATAAAGAAAATCAATAATACATGAAATATGAGCTAAAATAAATAAACAGCAAATGGCAAGGTGTCTTACCTGGTAGGACGCCTGGTGGGCTGCGAATATCACGGTGGCACGAACTGCAACTTCGGTGCAACAACTATGCATGGGGACCTCTGATGGTGGCACAAACAGTTCCATTGGGTCCAGAAGGGTCAAATTGGTTAGGATGGACATAAGGTAGTCTCGAAATGGGCGAAGGAATAGGAACAATAGGACTTGGATACGGACAGGAGAAAATCAAAGAAAATAAATATTTATATATATACGAATTTTAGAAAATATTTATAATTCCTAAAAGCTAATTTTCACGAGTCAAAATATTTATAGGAAAATACAAAAAGTACTTTAAAGTCAAGAAAACCGTTTTCGGCAAAAACTCTAAGTTTGTCAAAAATAGAATTTCTAGGAAGAAACTAAATTTAGTTAAATACTTTTAGGTAAATATTTGAAATTATGGAAAAATCATTTAAAGGTAATACTATAGTTGAAATATGGCTAGAAATACTATAACAATAGTTATAGACCAAGAACTATAATATAATAATATTTGAGGGTTTCAAAACTAAATTAAAAAAAAACATATGCCCAACCTAGTGTATTATTTTTGTTACAAGATAATCTAGAAACTAATAGTACACAATTTCTAAAATAAGTAATAATAATAATAATAATAATTACAAGGCTTATGATCAATACATGTATCTTCAAGGTATAATAATAAAATACTAATACATATGACTAATGCCAATTTAAGATACTGCACAGTAGTCTAATTGAAATCCTAATAATAAAAAGTAAAAATAAACAAAGTAAATCATAATTGTTCTTTCTCTTATTTACTTAATAATAATAATAATAATAGTAATAATAATAATAATGAGATGATAATAATATTAATAGTAATGATAATAAATAACAAACAAAAAAAGAAACAAAACAAAAAAAATGAAACAAACCCAATGGTTCTCCTCGAGGAGAACATCCAACGGCTAAAAATAAGTAAGAAAAAAAAACAAACGACTCAAGAGGGAAGAGAGAGAGAGAGATCCAGCGGGATGTGAGAGAGTGAGGCGGCGGGAAGGTGAACGGAGAAGGGAGGGTGAGCTCGGGGCGGAGGCTAGGGGTTTCTGGCCGGGGAGAGACGGCGACTGCGGAGCGGGAGGCCGGCGGCAAGACGGATCGAGGAGGGGGTCGGAGTGCTCTCCTCCAGGCCGTGCGGCGCCGGAGTCGAGGGATCCGCGGCGGTGGGTCTGGGAGTTCACGGAGGCTAGAAGGACGGCAGCAAAGAGGGGCGGACGACGGCGAACGGAGTGAGGGGACAGCTCGGTGGGCGGCGACGGAGTTTAGGGCAAGGTTGCTCCGGTGAGGACGGAAGGCCGGGGACGTCGGCGCTCAGCGATTTGGAGCGGCGGAGGCGAAGGGGGTTTCGGGCTGAGGGTTCTGCCGGCGACGGAGGGAACCGCTGGCTATGGAGCGGCCGCTCAAGGCTCGACGCTCGGAGGCGGACGTGGTGGCTGCGCCGAGCACGGCGGCGAGGTGAGTTTTAGGGTTAGGGTTCTATTTCTTTTTCTTTTCTTTTTCTGGTGGCGGGTTGGCCCTGGCCGGAGTTGGCTACGGCGGTGGCTGGGACTGTGGTGACGGGGGTCGTGATGGTTGTAATATGGTCGGGTGTGTCGGTCGGGGGTGGATATGAACGTTTATGGTGGTGGAGTTGTGCTGGTATTCGGTGGCGGCGACCGAGGATGGTCGGCCGTGTTGGATTGGGGGCTGGCCGTGGTGGTGGCCGCAGACGCCGAGGTGGTCGAGTCCGGGCGGAGGTTCTGATTTGGTGGTGAGGGTGAAGGGTGTTGGGTTTGGCTGAAGACGGCATTGGCCGTTGCTAGCCGCGATGTTGGCAGGGTATGGTCGGGATTGTGGCTCAGCGGGGGCGAGATGGGGGTTCGGTTTTGGCAGATGATGTTGCTGGTGATGGTGGAGTAGGATGGTCATGATGGTGAGAGTAGGGAAGTAGAGAGGTGGTTAGATTTAGGGTTAGAAGTTTATATTGTGTCGGGGAAGTGTCCGACACGGGATTTGCTGTACTTGTAAAATATATGGAATAAGATTGTGGATGGTGGAACACGGACACGGTGCACGCACTTCATGGAGAAATATTTGTGGAGGAATATTGTGGATGATAAAAATATTGGAGGAGTACCTGCCTATTTATAGGATGTAGAAATTTCCAATTGGATAGGAACTAGGAATAGTTTAAACCCAAAATAGATAATTAAGTTACTAATTTAAATCAATTCAATAAATCTACATCCAAATCAAATCCAATTCAAATCTAATTAAATTTTAGCTTAAATCAAATGGGATAAATCAAGTTCCAAATATGGATATTAAATAAATCCAAAAATCAAATCAAGATTTAAATGGCGACAATAACTTTCAAATATATTTTTCAAAATACCAATAATAATAATTTCGAAAATAATAAATATTTTTAAATATCTTTTTGAATAATAAAATATTAATATTAATAAATCTTGAAAATTACATTTTTATTTAAAATAAACTAGTAAAATATTTAGGAAATATATGTATGCCTAAGAATATTATTTATCATTAATAACTGCTATAAACAAAAAGGCTTTCATAAATAAAATCGTAAACTTGAAAATAATAGCTAGAAATAATTATTGTCTATATTTCTTTGAAACTATAAAAATAATAAAAATAATGTTTTTTTTAAAATATGTACGCTCGTACATATTTGCATTCGTCGAGCAATTACGAAAGACGAACCTTCGTACACGATGTACAATACGATTACGTGACGTACAATACAAAATTTTAAATCAGTACAAATTTTAAATAAATAAAAAAATAGTAGAAATTTAGGGGTTTTACATCCTACCAAACTTAAAAGAATTTCGTCCTCGAAATTAAGAATTCGTAGGGGGGTGAGAAGACACAAGGGGTATCGATGAGGAACAATCAATAACAAAATCATGTCGTAAGAAATTGCGATCTAGATCATCGAAAAATAATACGATATGGTCGTAATCGATAGGATGGCTAGAGGAAGTTCTAGTATAACGCTTTCGTCCTCCTAAGATAGGTGAAGGCGAAAGCAATATGGAGTTCGAAGGGGGCGTTATCGAATGCGAATACGTGGTTCAATGGCGACCGAATAATTCAAAAAGAATTTTCAAGGCAGTCGTGGATGGGATTGTAAGGGCCAAGTTTAATTATATCCCCATCCACGTAGAACGATAAATAAAAGCGAACCAAAGTGCACTTGGTTGATCAGACCATTATGTACCGGTTCTGATTAGACAATAGGCTAGTGAGCGCTCAATAGCATATATCATGAACAAGCTCGATAAAAGAATAAGCTTACAAAAACTAGGCTACATTAGCATCATTAGTCAAAATGGTAAATACATAGGCACGAGAGATTAAGATTTAAAGAAGGTAGAATGATTCTAAGTCATACAGTCGTCCTATAGTCTTCTTGTCCAAGTCCTTGGTTGGCTAGACGGGTTAGGTCCTCTAGATTCTAGGATCTAAATAAGCTTGTTAATATAGGTCACTAGGTCAAAGGGGTTGCTAGTTCATACGGTATTCTACCCAACTTAAAGAATTAAACTAATGGTGTTTTGGGATAACTAACTAGTAGGGTCAATCTCTAGCAAGCACGAAGGAAAGATAAGAATAGGGATAGAAGGAAGCAAGCAAGATGCAATTGATGAGTCAAACTGTCACGACCCGCACCCACTGTGAGGGTACGAGAACGTAACATCGCCCAGCCTACGCCGCAGTATCGGCGGTAGAACGCTGTCCTAGGTCAATCATCTAACAATACAAAGGTACCTGTACAGTATATACACTCCGAATGGAGGTGACATAGCAATATACAGTCTCAATCATATCTAAGCAAAATGAAAAGATAGGAAGATAGATAGATAAATACTGGAATGGAAGAAATATACATCACAGCAAGAGAGTCTAAGTGTCTGAAATAACATCTCAATAAACATCCAGAATACAAATCCCACTACTGAATATGAAATAATATATACAATCAGATCTCAAAGACAGAAATAGAAAACCTAGACTAGGGAGCCTCAGTCTCTAAGCTAGTGGATCAGGCTGGAAATCTGGGTCACACATGGCATCTACAGCTGTCCCATAGTAGGTGTCTACGCAGGCCTCATCCTCATCCTCTGTAATATTTTTAACAGGTCCAGTCAGGACGGGAGCGAGCACAAAACATCTCACGCAGTTCATATCGAGTTAGAAAATATAAAGCATGCAATAGAGTAAAGTACATAAAATGCTAAAAGAAGATTGTATATGAAAAACAGTAAAGATTTTGATAACAGAAAATATCTAAATATGATAAGTAAGAACTGTAAGGAACATGTGATTTAGAGTACAATCTGGTTATGTAAACGGGCTAGGAAAATACAATGGTAACTCCATTGTACGTGGGTGTACAATAGACATATACAATAGTTATACAATATTGTACAATAGGATTTGAGTACATAACCAATTCTACTCCCCCTCTCCAATCAATACACAAGGATCTACTCCAGTTACGTTATCTTGCACAATAGTGTACAATGTTATACAATGGATGTACAATATTATACAATAGATGTACAATGTTATACAATAGTTGTACAATGTTATACAATAGTGTACAATGGTCTATCCCTGGGACTCATGTGATACTGAGAGTACAATATGCACAAGGAGTATACAAGGATATAGGTATTCAATAAATACAATATGGAAGTGAAACGCACATCACAATATATATCTAGTGAATACAAGGGGATAACATCCCAAAAGGAGATCCATATAGTACCAATCCGTGATGACAATCGTGTCAGCATCAAGTACAGTAATCTAGAGCAAGAATATAAATCCAGACAAGTATGAAACGGTCAGAGAATGTACTCGCCTGATAGCCTGAGTGTCTGAAGAGAATATACTGTCCAAGGAGTGGTGTCTGTCTCCTATAGAACAGTACAAGTCACTATGAGTCCAAAATGATAATAAGATGCATTACAATGCATTCTAAATGAATTCTAGGTCCATCTAGGTCAAACCTAAGTCACCCCAAGCTAAAATAGGTCATACTAGGTCATACTTAGTCATACTAGGACAATCAAGGTCAAACAAGGTCATAGGAAATCAATCCAAGTCAATCTAGGTTAATTTGGGCCAAGGGTTGACTTACAGTTGACTTTTGGTCAAAAAGTCAACTCTGGTCAACTCTGGTCAACACGGAGTCAACCCTAGGTCAAACAAGTCACATGTTGACCAACTGTTGACTTTCAGTCAACTGGTCAACTCTGGTTTGGTTTTGGTCAAATCTGGTCGCTTAAAGGCTAAGTTTGACTCTCGGTTGACTTTTGTTGACTTTTGGTCAAAATGGTCAACCGACGTCAAAACTAGTCTATGAGCACTATATTTGATCATTACCAACCAAGGGAACCAAGTCCTAACTCTATTTTAGACTCCAAACTCAAATACCCTATTTCTATGTATTACCTACATTACCTTACCAAGGTAAATACCAATACCTTGCACAATAACACTCTAACCTAGGAATACTAGCCTAGGTTTCCTAGGATAGCTAGATACTATCCTATACTAACATTACCTACCAAGAAATCCCAGTATCTAGGTCATCTGAGTCTTCTTATGGTACATGTTGGCCATTTACCCTTACCTTGTCCTATACCTTACCAATATCACATATCACTCTCACATCTCCCTAACACTCACTCACACACAACACTCATGATACCATACTCACTTACACATGGTCACACTAGGCTCTACCTATAGATTTACATATAGGCTAACACTCATGCTCACCTATAGACTAGTAGCTATATATATAGGCTCACTATATCCATATTTAGTCTCACACTCACAACTCATATATGAAAACATATAGGTTCTCCCATATAACCTCACACATATACTCAAAAGCTCACACACTACACTCTTAGGCTCACTAACACACACATTCTTACTCACACACATATATATACATTGGCTCACAATGGTTTTGGTTCACTCTACACCCAAATCTAGACTCACACTCACATACACAAAGGCAACAAGAAACATGTATATAGGACAGATTTGTGTGCTTGGAAGGGGCTGTATTGGACTCATCTTGGGATGGTTTAATGGGCAGGTCTTGAACAGCTAGTAGGGTGTTTAGGACTGAGTTTATGGCATGTTTTGGACTGCTACATGGGCCTGAATGTTGTGGCATGTGGGGCTGTATTATATGGACCGGAAACAGGACAACATATGAAGAAATCTGGACTGATTTTGTGGGCTTGAATAGGCTGTTATGTGGACAGGTTATAGGCCACATATGGAGGCTTGAATAGGCTGTGCCTAGGGCTATCAAGGCTGGGTTTTAGATGGTTGTTAGGGTGTGGTTAAGGGACTGCAATAGGCTGTGGTGCAAGGCTGTCCATGGGGTGAAGTATGGACTGTTTGTAAGGGAAATATGGACTGAAGTATGGGTTAACAAGGGACAGCCAATATGCTTGCTTGAGGGGTGTTTCATGGAAAGATTTGTGGTAAAAAAAAAGAGTATCTATGGGACAGCCATTGGCTTATTTAGGGGGGGCTGCTTGTACCAGGTTTAGGGGGGCATATCAAGGACTAGTTTGCACATGGTAAGGACAGCACTTGGACTGCTGTTTAGGGGTGCTTTGGTGGGGTGTTAGGACAGCTCTCATGGGTTACATATGGACTATTTTGTGACAGTCCAATGGGCTGTTACAAGGCTGGTTTGGGGGCTATTAAGGGACTGTCCTTGAGTCAAATTAGGACTGCACTGTGCTTAAAGGACAGCCCCATATATGGGCAAAACCTGGACAGAAATGTGGTTGAGGAGGGACAGGTTTGTAGTGTGAAATCTGGACAGAAATGTGCCAATGCCCTGCTGCTGTGCAGTGGTGTTTTGGGTGTTCTCCCCCTCCCCAACACTCACCATTTCACATTCCCTATCACTCTAATACCTATACTCAAACTCCCTTCAAATTTTCACAAGCACACACTCAAACAAATCTCTATTCCACCACCACTCTCAAAATCTCTCTCAAACATTTAACCAAACACTAACACTACACCAACATACACACACACCCTCCCCACTTGGCCGACCACTACCCCATCGAAACACAAAATACACACCACATTCCCACCATGACATCTCCACATATATATATAAACCATTATATATATATATATATATATATATATATATATATATATATATATATATATATATATATATAAAGATTTATATGTATATCACCACACACATATATATATAGATATATAAATATGATACTCTATGATACTATGAAAAACACAATCCTAACACCCATAAATTCTGGAATAAAAGTTAAAACAACCTTAAATCAATTACACAATAATCCCACATGTGTCCAAATAGGGGTTTTCCCACATGGACACAAACCTACACATAGGACACCTCTATAAGCGTCCAAATGGACACGAAATGGACATGAATGGACACAAAATCATGGGGGTCATTCCTACGGGTTCAAAATAGACCTATATGCATGTAGGGATGGTTAGAGGAGAGGTTATGCCTTCCGGGAGAGAGATTCAAATGAAAAAGCCTTCCGACACGTAGAGATTCCAATAGGACACGAACGAGCTCCGAATCCTCCCAAACTTGGCTAGCACCTTCCCTTCATGGAGTAGAGAAGGAGAAAAGAAGATTTGGTGGAAGGAGGAGTTGATTTGGAGATGAAATCACTAGGGGTGCTCTCTAGAAATTTGGGGAAGAACAAGAGAGAGAAAATGAGATGGAAAAGTATAGGAAATATCAAAGGGGCTTGTGCCTATCCCCTCCTAGAGGTGGCCGGCCATATGGCTGCTATGGGATGCTTTGGGGACCTTTTTGAAATGTCAAAAACACCCCCCTCTAGCCTATTAACAATACATTAAAAAGGGGTTTTAAGTCGGGGCTAGTTTGGTCATTCTAACACACTAATCTAATAAATCATAATCCAAATAAATTAGCCTAGTCACTAACTAAAATAAATGATATGTGGGCCATGGCTAACTAGTGTGTGGGTCCACTAAAGTCAAAACTACCCCGGGTTCCCGTTTCAAGTCGGATTGAGCTGAAATTCGAACCCGACTCAAATAATCCCAAAATATTACAATAAATAAATAAATAATTTTAAAATAATAAAAATGAAAAAAATGACAAAAATACCCCTGTTTTTGGAAACTGGGGGTGACAAATCTATCCACCTTAAAAGAATTTTGTCCTCGAAATTAAAACCAACAATAGTAAAATATCGAAATCATAAGTCATGACTAAAAATTAAAATGATCAAAATCTCAAAAGTCAAGGCATGAATTAAATGACTAAATTTACAAAATTTAAAATTACACTCAAATAGATACTATAAGTCTATCCACCTTAAAAGAAATCATCCAAAAATTTTAAAACAAGGCAACCACAGAAAATCATACAAATCGATAATCGTATGCGTCTATCCAATCATCATGATACTCAGAATCTCTGTCTTGCCAGCGAGCAAGGCTACGATAATCACAGAGTCCTCAACTATGGTACATACCTCTAGAATTATGGTATTTAAAATTTTCGTATTGCCGCACGCTTGGCAGCGAAAACCTTAAATTCTCATACCCAAGAAATACGTCCATAGTCCGACTATATGTCCTCACTATGCCTGCTAGCATGACCCTAGAGGATTCTAAAATCTCATAATCATGGCGACCTAGCCCATACGACTTATCTCAGAAGAAAATTAAATCATAAGGAAACACCAGATCAAACTTATCAACAATGAAGAAACAGATAGAATTGAATTTTCAAGGCAGTAATTGCAGAATTGAATCAAAAGAACGGAACCTGCAACTAGATCTCCAACGGCCTGAGCATCCTCGGCTGTCATGGCGAAAGCTCGCCCTGGCTGGCCTCCCCTGGCCTACTGCTGATGCTGGACGAACCTCTGCTGCTGAGTCTGCAATGGTGGTCCCCTCTGCTGTCCTGTCGGAGCTCTAGCTCCTGGTGCTATCTGAGCCAATGGTGTCGGGTTCTTGGGACACTCTCTACACTGATGCTCCACTGATCCGCAAAGTAAACACATACCCAGCCTCTTCCTGCAGTCGTCCCACCCATGGCCTCGCTTCTTGCAGAAGTTGCACACAGTGTTCTGCTGCTGCCTGGGTGCCTGCTGATACAGTACCTGTCTCTGTCCCTGATGCTGAACAGGCCTCTGCTGCTGCTGCTGAAAGTGGACCGTCGGCTGCTGATACTGCTGCTGGATCTGATGCTGAACGTGCGACCTCTTCGCCGGTCCTCCGCTGCTGCTGCCCCCAACTGAGTCTCGCCCCCTCTTGAACCTAAGCTCAAGATCATCCTCTGCAGCTAAAGCGTCCACCAGGATCTCTTCATAGGTAGCGCTGCGGGCGTCCTTGGTGTAGGACTTGACCTCCTTTACCAAGCCCTTCCGGAACCTCCGGGCCTTCGTCGTCTCCGACAAGTCATCCATAAATCTGCTCAGGCGGCAAAACTCTCCTGCGTACTCCTCCACAGACTGGTTCCCCTGGACTAAGGCCTCGAACTGGGTCTCGAGGGCTTCCAGCGCTGCGTCTGGAAAGAACTTCTCCTTGAACAGCTTCTTGAATGCTGCACAAGTCTGTCCTGCTGTACCGACCCTCGGGTCGGTCTGGTACCATGTACGGGCCAGATCCTGCATCATGCTGGCCGCTGCCTCTATCTGGAGCCTCGTCGGGATCTCAGCCAACCTGAAAATCTCCTCCATATGCTCGATCCACTCATCGGCATACAAGATCCCCTCTGTCCCTCGGAAGTCTCTCGGGTGCATCTTCTGGAAATCTTGGATGTCCTTCTTCCGTGGCTGGTACGGCTGCGGGGCTGCCGCTGGCTGAGCTATGACTCTCTCTACCGCAGTCATTGCCAGCTCAATGCCTCGTGTGAGCTCTGCTGTCTGCCCCTGCTGCTGGGTCTGCTGACCCTCCATGTACTGCCGGAAGAAGGCTAACAGCTGAACGGCGTCAACTGTCCCTGCAGGTGGCTGCTGCTACTGAAGAAGTACATCCGGAATCACCGGACTCGGTTCATGCCTCACAGGTGGAGGGGCTCCTCCAAAAGCTGCCGAAACGCCTACCCCAGCTGGCATGACTGGGTCTGTGGTACCAGGGGCTGGCTGCTAAGTAAGAGAGGTGGCAGACCTCTCCTCGGCGCCCCCCTGGCCTTGGCGATGCGATCTTGTCTCAACCATCCTGGAGACACAGATCAAGAAACAATTGCTGAGAATGAGTCGAAATATCAAGGGAGGATAGTTATATTCAAGGGAGACAATAAGCAGCAAAATGTAGATGTACGGAATCTGAATGAAAGTTTTTCCTATTTGTGATTGAGTACCTTCAAAAATATCCTAATCCTACTGCAGGCTATAGTGATACTCTAGTTCGAATACCACTACATAATCTCGACCTGCATGGGCCACCACTAAAAACGTGTCACGACCCGCACCCACTGTGAGGGTATGAGAACGTAACAACGCCCAGCCTACGCCGCAGTATCGACGGTAAAACGCTGTCCTAGGTCAATCATCTAACAATACAAAGGTACCTGTACAGTATATACACTCCGAATGGAGGTGACATAGCAATATACAGTCTCAATCACATCTAAGCAAAATGAAAAGATAGGAAGATAGATAGATAAATACTGGAATAGAAGAAATATACATCACAGCAAGAGAGTCTAAGTGTCTGAAATAACATCTCAACAAACATCCAGAATACAAGTCCCACTACTGAATATGAAATAATATATACAATCAGATCTCAAAGACAGAAATAGAAAACCTAGACTAGGGAGCCTCAGTATCTAAGCTAGTGGATCAGGCTGGAAATTCGGGTCACACATGGCATCTACAGCTGTCCCATAGTAGGTGTCTACGCAGGCCTCATCCTCATCCTCTGTAATATTTTCAACAGGTCCAGTCAGGACGGGAGCGAGCACAAAACATCTCACGCAGTTCATATCGAGTTAGAAAATATAAAGCATGCAATAGAGTAAAGTACATGAAACGCTGAAAGAAGAATGTATATAAAAAACAGTAAAGATTTTGATAACAGGAAATATCTAAATATGATAAGTAAGAACTGTAAGGAACATGTGATTTAGAGTACAATCTGGTTATGTAAACGGGCTAGGAAAATGCAATGGTAACTCCATTGTACGTGGGTGTACAATAGACATATACAATAGTTATACAATATTGTACAATAGAATTTGAGTACATAACCAATTCTACTCCCCCTCCCCAATCAATACACAAGGATCTACTCCAGTTACGTTATCTTGCACAATAGTGTACAATGTTATACAATGGATGTATAATATTATACAATAGATGTACAATGTTATACAATAGTTGTACAATGTTATACAATAGTGTACAATGGTCTATCCCTGGGACTCATGTGATACTGAGAGTACAATATGCACAAGGAGTATACAAGGATATAGGTATTCAATAAATACAATATGGAAGTGAAACGCACATTACAATATGTATCTAGTGAATACAAGGGGATAACATCCCAAAAGGAGATCCATATAGTATAAATCCGTGATGATAATCGTGTCAGCATCAAGTACAGTAATCTAGAGCAAGAATGTAAATCCAGACAAGTATGAAACGGTCAGAGAATGTACTCGCCTGATAGCCTGAGTGTCTGAAGAGAATATACTGTCCGAGGAGTGGTGTCTGTCTCCTATAGAACAGTACAAGTCACTATGAGTCCAAAATGATAATAAGATGCATTACAATGCATTCTAAATAAATTCTAGGTCCATCCATCTAGGTCAAACCTAAGTCACCCCAAGCTAAACTAGGTCATACTGAGTCATACTAGGACAATCAAGGTCAAACAAGGTCATAGGAAATCAATCCAAGTCAATCTAGGTCAATTTGGGCCAAGGGTTGACTTACAGTTGACTTTTGGTCAAAAAGTCAACTCTGGTCAACTCTGGTCAACACGGAGTCAACCCTAGGTCAAACAAGTCACATGTTGACCAACTATTGACTTTCAGTCAACTGGTCAACTCTGGTTTGGTTTTGGTCAAATCTGGTCGCTTAAAGGCTAAGTTTGACTCTCGGTTGACTTTTGTTGACTTTTGGTCAAAATGGTCAACCGACGTCAAAACTAGTTTATGAGCACTATATTTGATCATTACTAACCAAGGGAACCAAGTCCTAACTCTATTTCAGACTCTAAACTCAAATACCCTATTTCTATGTATTACCTACATTACCTTACCAAGGTAAATACCAATACCTTGCAAAATAACACTCTAACCTAGGAATACTAGCCTAGGTTTCCTAGGATAGCTAGATACTATCCTATACTAACATTACCTACCAAGAAATCCCAGTATCTAGGTCATCTAAGTCATCTTATGGTACATGTTGGCCATTTACCCTTACCTTGTCCTATACCTTACCAATATCACATATCACTCTCACATCTCCCTAACACTCACTCACACACAACACTCATGATACCATACTCACTTACACATGGTCACACTAGGCTCTACCTATAGATTTACATATAGGCTAACACTCATGCTCACCTATAGACTAGTAGCTATATATATAGGCTCACTATATCCATATTTAGTCTCACACTCACAACTCATATATGAAAACATATAGGTTCTCCCATATAACCTCACACATATACTCAAAAGCTCACACACTACACTCTTAGGCTCACTAACACACACACTCTTACTCACACACATATATATACATAGGCTCACAATGGTTTTGGTTCACTCTACACCCAAATCTAGACTCACACTCACATACACAAAGGCAACAAGAAACATGTATATAGGACAGATTTGTGTGCTTGGAAGGGGCTGTATTGGACTCATCTTGGGATGGTTTAATGGGCAGGTCTTGAACAGCTAGTAGGGTGTTTAGGACTGAGTTTATGGCATGTTTTGGACTGCTACATGGGCCTGAATGTTGTGGCATGTGGGGCTGTATTATATGGATCGGAAACAGGACAACACATGAAGAAATCTGGACTGATTTTGTGGGCTTGAATAGGCTGTTATGTAGACAGGTTATAGGCCACATATGGAGGCTTGAATAGGCTGTGCCTAGGGCTATCAAGGCTGGGTTTTAGATGGTTGTTAGGGTGTGGTTAAGGGACTGCAATAGGCTGTGGTGCAAGGCTGTCCATGGGGTGAAGTATGGACTGTTTGTAAGGGAAATATGGACTGAAGTATGGGTTAACAAAGGACAGCCAATATGCTTGCTTGAGGGGTATTTCATGGAAAGATTTGTGATGAAAAAAAATGAGTATCTATGGGACAGCCATTGGCTTATTTAGGGGGGGCTGCTTGTACCAGGTTTAGGGGGGCATATCAAGGACTAGTTTGCACATGGTAAGGACAGCACTTGGACTGCTATTTAGGGGTGCTTTGGTGGGGTGTTAGGACAGCTCTCATGGGTTACATATGGACTGTTTTGTGACAGTCCAATGGGCTGTTACAAGGCTGGTTTGGGGGCTATTAAGGGACTGTCCTTGAGTCAAATTAGGACTGCACTGTGCTTAAAGGACAGCCCCATATATGGGCAAAACCTGGACAGAAATGTGGTTGAGGAGGGACAGGTTTGTAGTGTGAAATCTGGACAGAAATGTGCCAATGCCCTGCTGCTGTGCAGTGGTGTTTTGGGTGTTCTCCCCCTCCCCAACACTCACCATTTCACATTCCCTATCACTCTAATACCTATACTCAAACTCCCTTCAAATTCTCACAAGCACACACTCAAACAAATCTCTATTCCACCACCACTCTCAAAATCTCTCTCAAACATTTAACCAAACACTAACACTACACCAACATACACACACACCCTCCCCACTTGGCCGACCACTACCCCATCCAAACACAAAATACACACCACATTCCCACTATGACATCTCCACATATATATATAAACCATATTATATATATATACATATATATATATATATATATATATATAAATATATATATATATATATATATATATATATATATATATATATATATATATAAATATATATATATATATATATATAAAGATTTATATGTATATCACCACACACATATATATATAGATATATAAATATGATACTATGAAAAACACAATCCTAACACCCATAAATTCTGGAATAAAAGTTAAAACAACCTTAAATCAATTACACAATAATCCCACATGTGTCCAAATAGGGGTTTTCTCACATGGACACAAACCTACACATAGGACACCTCTACAAGTGTCCAAATGGACACGAATGGACACAAAACCATAGGGGTCATTCCTACGGGTTCAAAATAGACCTATATGCATGTAGGGATGGTTAGAGGAGAGGTTATACCTTCCGGGAGAGAGATTCAAATGAAAAAGCCTTCCGACACGTAGAGATTCCAATAGGACACGAACGAGCTCCGAATCCTCCCAAACTTGGCTAGCACCTTCCTTTCATGGAGTAGAGAAGGAGAAAAAAAGATTTGGTGGAAGGAGGAGTTGATTTGGAGATGAAATCACTAGGGGTGCTCTCTAGAAATTTGGGGAAGAACAAGAGAGAGAAAATGAGATGGAAAAGTATAGGAAATATCAAAGGGGCTTGTGCCTATCCCCTCCTAGAGGTGGCCGGCCATATGGCTGCTATGGGCTGCTTTGGGGACCTTTTTGAAATGTCAAAAACACCCCCCTCTAGCCTATTAACAATACATTAAAAAGGGGTTTTAAGTCGGGGCTAGTTTGGTCATTCTAACACACTAATCTAATAAATCCTAATCCAAATAAATTAGCCTAGTCACTAACTAAAATAAATGACATGTGGGCCATGGCTAACTAGTGTGTGGGTCCACTAAAGTCAAAACTACCCCGGGTCCCCGTTTCAAGTCGGATTGAGCTGAAATTCGAACCCGACTCAAATAACCCCAAAATATTACAATAAATAAATAAATAATTTTAAAATAATAAAAAATGAAAAAAATGACAAAAATACTCCTGTTTCTGGAAACTAGGGGTGACACGAACGAATATGAAATCGAGAAAAGAGGTCAAGTATGTGGATGAGATCCTAGACTTCTAATCCTATTCGCAGGCTTGCTTGGCACGGTAAAGTAACAAAACAATTTATCTTGACCTGCATGGGCCACCACAAAAACATGTAACGCCCCGGTCCCAAAATACGTAGGACTAGAAACGTAGACATGCCAGCTGTATTCATACGAAGTATACTCCAATATATGGAAGCCTCGTATAAATACATAAGCTGTAAAATATAGTAGAACCATAACTAATCTCATCCACACAAATAAATAAAATAAAGATATCATATAATGATAATGAATTGTCTTGATACAATATGTTGGGCGGAGACAAATCCACTACCAACAAGATAAGGAAAAATACTTAAGAAAAGATATAAATTTGGCGAGCGAAGCGAAGACGATCCAAATGCAATCATCCTCGAAGAAATAGCGATGAGCACGACTAGAGCTAGAGCACCTGCGAAAGACAATAGCACACACACCTGGAGAGATAACCAGGTCCTCAGATGGACGTAACAAGACACATAATATCATGCCATATAAACTGAATAAATATTGCTCAAATAAATAAGTCAATCGAATTATAACATGGTCCAATACGCACCTACTGAACGAGCGTACCATCCCCCCAACCAAACAAGGACAGGAGATGGTAAACTAATTCACGGCGACGTATCTTTCCATGCTATGAATCCAATATGGTATCCGGACCCCAACAAGGTTCAATACCTTCTCATCGAAGTAGTAAGTCACACCTACAACCAAACAAGGACAAGATGTGACAAACTAATCTGCGATAAGTTATTGTTCCAAGCCACGGTCAGATACAAGTACCCAAACCAAAAGTACTCGTACCTAACGGATAAGGGTAGCCTACCGTTCTAAGTGAAATATAGTTAAGAACAATCCTTCCTACGCATGGGCCCTGGCTGAATAGGATCGGCGTAGTCCCCTTTGGGCACCAGAGGCCCCATCAGTAAGAGCATGACGTTCCGCAGAATCGTCAGTGGCCGTTAGTAATCATGAGTCATCAACCCCGTATCTCCAGCGGAGAGTCCGGGTCACAAGGAAAGTGCATCGAAGCCCATACGCTAAGGAATTGTCCTCCCCGCCCAATGCCTATTATGTTGTATCCACAACATTAACCTCTATAACCGCTAAGTCAAACTAGCATGCAACCTCTATTAGCGGTTATTCCTATCGCACGGCTTGTACGTACTGGTGGCCAGCCAATCACGCACTTCCGTGTTCTATATGCGACACACAACTTCGTGTTACAACGTGTCAAGGCCAATGAATGCAACATACAAGGTGGTCCCTTAAATCTAGGTTTAATTTGTAAGAAAAAAATAATACACAGCAGGAAATATAAATGAACAGTAAGTTCTAACAGTTATGCCATGTATCACAGTTTATTTTGCATAAAGAAAATAAATAATGCATGAAATATGAGCTAAAATAAATAAACAGTAAATGGCAAGGTGTCTTGCCTGGTATGACGCCTGGTGTGCTGCGAATATCACGGTAGCACGAACTGCGACTTCGGTGCAACAACTATGCATGGGGACCTCTGATGGTGGCACGGACAGTTCCATTGGGTCCAGAAGGGTCAAATTGGTTAGGATGGACATAAGGTAGTCTCGAAATGGGCGAAGGAATAGGAATAATAGGACTTGGATACGGACAGGAGAAAATCAAAGAAAATAAATATATATATATATATATATATATATATATATATATATATATATATATATATATATATATATATATATATATATACGAATTTTAGAAAATATTTATAATTCATAAAAGCTAATTTTCACGAGTCAAAATATTTATAGGAAAATACAAAAAGTACTTTAAAGTCAAGAAAACCGTTTCGGCAAAAACTCTAAGTTTGTCAAAAATAGAATTTCTAGGAAGAAACTAAATTTAGTTAAATACTTTTAGGTAAATATTTGAAATTATGGAAAAATCATTTAAAGGTAATACTATAGTTGAAATATGGCTAGAAATACTATAACAATAGTTATAGACCAAGAACTATAATATAATAATATTTGAGGGTTTCAAAACTAAATTAAAAAAAAAACATATGCCCAACCTAGTGCATTATTTTTATTACAAGATAATCTAGAAACTAATAGTACACAATTTCTAAAATAAGTAATAATAATAATAATAATTACAAGGCTTATGATCAATACATGTATCTTCAAGGTATAATAATAAAATACTAATACATATGACTAATGCCAATTTAAGATACTGCACAGCAGTCTAATTGAAATCCTAATAATAAAAAGTAAAAATAAACAAAGTAAATCACAATTGTTCTTTCTCTTATTTACTTAATAATAATAATAATAATAATAATAATAATAATAATAATAGTAATAATAATAATAATGAGATGATAATAATATTAATAGTAATGATAATAAATAACAAACAAAAAAAGAAACAAAACAAAAAATGAAACAAACCCAATGGTTCTCCTCGAGGAGAACATCCAACGGCTAAAAATAAGTAAGAAAAAAAACAAACGACTCAAGAGGGAAGAGAGAGAGAGAGAGATCCAGCGGGATGTGAGAGAGTGAGGCGGCGGGAAGGTGAACGGAGAAGGGAGGGTGAGCTCGGGGCGGAGGCTAGGGGTTTCTGGCCGGGGAGAGGTGGCGACTGCGGAGCGGGAGGCCGGCGACGAGACGGATCGAGGAGGGGGTCGGAGTGCTCTCCTCCAGGCCGTGCGGCGCCGGAGTCGAGGGATCCGTGGCGGTGGGTCTGAGAGTTCACGGAGGCGCGAAGGATGGCAGCAGAGAGGGGCGGACGGCGGCGAACGGAGTGAGGGGACGGCTCGGTGGGCGGCGACGGAGTTTAGGACAAGGTTGCTCCGGTGAGGGCGGAAGGCCGGGGACGTCGGCGCTCAGCGATTTGGAGCGGCGGAGGCGAAGGGGGTTTCGGGGCTGAGGGTTCTGCCGGCGACGGAGGGAACCGCTGGCTATGGAGCGGCCGCTCAAGGCTCGACGCTCGGAGGCGGACGTGGTGGCTGCGCCGAGTACGACGGCGAGGTGAGTTTTAGGGTTAGGGTTCTATTTCTTTTTTTTTTCTTTTTCTGGTGGCGGGTTGGCCCTGGCCGGAGTTGGCTACGGCGGTGGCTGGGACTGTGGTGACGGGGGTCGTGATGGTGGTAATATGGTCGGGTGTGTCGGTCGGGGGTGGATATGAACGTTTATGGTGGCAGAGTTGTGCTGGTATTCGGTGGCGGCGACCGAGGATGGTCGGCCGTGTTGGATTGGAGGCTGGCCGTGGTGGTGGCCGCAGACGTCGAGGTGGTCGAGTCCGGGCGGGGGTTCTGATTTGGTGGTGAGGGTGAAGGGTGTTGGGTTTGGCTGAAGACGGCATTGGCCGTTGCTAGCCGCGATGTTGGTAGGGTATGGTCGGGATTGTGGCTCGGCGGGGGCGAGATGGGGGTTCGGTTTTGGCAGATGATGTTGCTGATGATGGTGGAGTAGGATGGTCATGATGGTGAGAGTAGGGAAGTAGAGAGGTGGTTAGATTTAGGGTTAGAAGTTTTTATTGTGTCGGGGAAGTGTCCGACACGGGATTTGCTGTACTTGTAAAATATATGGAATAAGATTGTGGATGGTGGAACACGGACACGGTGCACGCACTTCATGGAGAAATATTTATGGAGGAATAATGTGGATGATAAAAATATTGGAGGAGTACCTGCCTATTTATAGGATGTGGGAATTCCCAATTGGATAGGAACTAGGAATAGTTTAAACCCAAAATAGATAATTAAGTTACTAATTTAAATCAATTCAATAAATCTACATCCAAATCAATCCAATTCAAATCTAATTAAATTTTAGCTCAAATCAAATGGGATAAATCAAGTTCCAAATATGGATATTAAATAAATCCAAAAATCAAATCAAGATTTAAATGGCCACAATAACTTTCAAATATATTTTTCAAAATACCAATAATAATAATTTTGAAAATAATAAATATTTTTAAATATCTTTTTTAATAATAAAATATTAATATTAATAAATCTTGAAAATTACATTTTTATTTAAAATAAACTAGCAAAATATTTAGGAAATATATGTATGCCTAAGAATATTATTTATCATTAATAACTGCTATAAACAAAAAGGCTTTCATAAATAAAATTGTAAACTTGAAAATAATAGCTAGAAATAATTATTGTCTATATTTCTTTGAAACTATAAAAATAATAAAAATAATATTTTTTTTAAAAATATGTACGCTCGCACATATTCGCATTCGTCGAGCAATTACGAAAGACGAACCTTCGTACACGACGTACAATACGATTACGTGACGTACAATACAAAATTTTAAATCAGTACAAATTTTAAATAAATAAAAAAAATAGTAGAAATTTAGGGATTTTACAAAAGAAGCGATTGAAAAGGATGCGGCACAAGGTAAAATCTTCTCTTTTTAAAATTTGTGATTTATAATTCTCCATGTTTTATTGCAGTTAAATGGCCATTCTCCGTTCTATGTTGCAGGAGATTGTTCATTCTCCGTTATAAATCTACACGAAGAATGTCATTCTCCGTTTTAAGTAACACGGAGAATGACACTCTCCGTTTTAACTTACACGGAGAATGTCATTCTCCTTGTTACATGTAGGAGAATGAACAATTCTCCGTGTTTAATTACACAGAGAATGTTCATTCTCCATGTTAGATTAAACGAAGAATGTTAAATCCTATTGTCATGGGCATGATCATTCTCCGTATTAATTACACATGAGATTCTACATTCTTCGTATCATTAGTACACGGAGAATGACATTCTGACATTCTCCGTTTAATTCCACACGGAGAATGACATTCTCCATGTAAATTTACACAGAGAATGTCATTCTCCGTTTAAATCGACACGGAGAATGTCATTCTCCGTGTAAATTTACACGGAGAATATCATTCTCCGTGTAAATTTACAAGGAGAATGTCATTCTCCGTGTTAAATAAAACAGAGAATGACATTCTCTGTGTAATTTAAAACGTAGAATGTCATTCTCCGTTTTATTTAACACGGAGAATGTCATTCTCCGTGTACTAATGACACGGAGAATGTCTTTTCCATTGTTAAAACTTAGAATGTTCTTTACTTTTTCTATTTTTTTCATTGACATCGTACCTTTCATTGATGTTTGTTTTATATCTGTGCAAATAATAGAGCAGCTGAGACAAGCAAATAAAAGGCTCGCTGATGAGAAAAACAAGCTTCAAGGGGAAGTTGAATTGTTGAGTAAAGAAGCCATTGAAAAGGATAAAAAAATCAATGATCAAAAAGCCATAATTGATGCATTGCAGCTTATAGAGCCTCAACAAGTTCCTCAACAATAACCTGACAAACCTGATGAACCAGAAGTATCCAAAAGAGGATTAGGAAGGGGAGAAAAGAGGAAGCCAAAACCGTCAGATGTAATAACCAATGATGATTTTACTCCCTTAGGGAAGAATACAACAAAAAGGCAGAAGATTAAGGACGATCCGAAGCCAAAGCCTCAACCTAAACCCAGAGCAAAAAAAAAACAATAAGAAGGATGATTCAGCATCCAAAGAAGAAGCCAGAATTGCAGAACTGGTAAATAATGGCAAAATACTCAGGGAATGCGAGGACCTCGGACTTTGGAATGATGCAGATAAAGAGCTGCAGAAGCTTTACAAGGACCTTGTATTCAAAAACAAGATGACTCCAGGGTATGTATTCTTCTATATTCCTTTCGTTTTTTTTCACAATTATTTTTGTCCATTTCTATTGATTTAATCTAACTGAACTAAATTTATGTGCAGTAATCTTATATATCGTTCTGCTGCAAGTCAAAATGAAGTTGGAATTATCTTGACAGCAATAGACATGCAAGACATATTCAACAATCAAGACATGGAGGCTGGTATACTAAACATAATAATAAGCAAGATGAAACAAGAACAAGAAAAATCAAGAAGTGAACCACAATCAAGTTCACAAGAGGTGCAACATAAGTGGTCTACATTTATGTTGCCCCACACATTGGTAAGAATCAAAACTGAAACATCCCTCCTATTCATGTGTACACCGATGAAACTAACTAATGATATTCTGTCTTTGTTTTTGGGAAACAGTCCATCGTTCGCCAAGCTCATGGAGAAGGTGTAAAAGGCGGTGCCATTCAAACTTTCAAAACAGATGTCGAAGACCTAATCATGGGTTTACAGGACGACATAGAGTGGCTATTCATGCCTGTCTTTAATGAAGTAAAAAAATACTATACGCTCCTGACATTCAACTTCAGCTCGTACGAGTGGGCACACTACAACTCCTTGGTGCAAAACACGTACGAATCGGGCAAGGCAGATGCAGAATATATAAGGAAGGTCTTAGAGCCTATCATAAGGAGAAAAATTAAGATGATGAGGCAAAAATACAAGGCGACGATGGAGTATGAAAGCACATATACGAAGTTTCGTTCAAACTGCCCACAACAAAAAGCACCCAACTGCCTCTTGTACACAGCATATTTTATGAAGTGCTTGATGATTCATCCCTTCACAATACCAGCAAGAGGAAATGACGATGACATTCATAATAGGATTACAAAAGTTAGGTTGCAATGGCTTAAGAGGTTGCTTAAAAGTCCAAATACAGATTATAAAAATGACAATGTACTAAGAAAGAACTGTATATTACATTGTTCTGTATATATAAAAATGCAGTTATATTTTTCTGTGTCTGTGTCGTTTTGTTACATCTGCTCTGTCTTATATTACATTTTTCTGTATATATAAAAATGCAGTTATATTTTTCTGTGTCTGCGTCTTTTTGTTACATCTGTTGTCTTGTATTACATTGTTCTATATATATATATATATATATATATATATATATATATATATATATATATATATATATATATATATATATATATATATCATTTTTGAGTGACCATTCTGTGTCAAGTTCATAATGAGGAATGACAATTCTGTACCATTCTTCGTGTAATTTAAAATGGAGAATACCATTCTCCGTGTTAAAATACAGGGAGAATGGCCATTCTCCGTGTTAATAAACACGGAGAATGTTCTTTCTCTATTGTACTTATAGGAGAATGAATATTCTCCGTGCTAAATAACACGGAGAATGGTCATTCCAGTTTTAAAACGCATGAGGATGACCATTCTTCGTGTTTTTAAACGGAGAATGGTCATTTTAGTTTTAAAACACTGAGGATGGTCATTCTCCGTGTTATTTATTACGGAGAATGCCATTCTCCGTATTTTTAAACGGAGAATGGTCATTTTAGTTTTAAAACACTAAGGATGGTCATTCTCCGTGTTATTTATTACGGAGAATGCCATTCTCCGTGTTTTTAAACGAAGAATGGTCATTTTAGTTTTAAAACACTGAGGATGGTCATTCTCCGTGTTATTTACCATGGAGAATGTCATTCTCCGTATCATTTAATATGGAGAATGGTCATTCCATTGTCCGTTTTAAATTACACTTGTAACAACTATTAAATGTCACCTTCTTTATTGGGGGGTGGGAAGTTGAGTAGTTTGCAGAATGAACCTATTAAATGAGATTCATTATGCTGACTATTAGGTTCATCTGCATTTATTGGACAGTATGTCCTATATAAAGGGCTTTCTTGAGGTGCAATCTCCATCATCTTCATAACATTTTTATTATGCACGACCCTGACTTAGTTTTGAGAGGAGAATGGTCTGGCATCAGTTGGTTGTTGGCTGTAGATCTCTTCGTTCAAAGTAGTTATGTCCTTGTAGAAGAACACGTAGTAGTGAATCTCGAGATGCAATGGAAGACCTTGTTCAAACCTGAACAACATCTTGGCAGTCCTCGTGCTTTATCAAAAAGTTGGGGTGTCATGCTATGCCCTTCCCAGAAACGGTCTAGCATTCCCTTGGCAGAGCCACCCGTTATGCCGGAAGAGCCACAAGTTGTGCTTTGTCCTGCTCATTCCGGCATTCGGGGTTGTGGATACAGAAAATGAGGAATAAGGGTTGCACTTTTGTGAAGATAAACCCGCTTGTATGCTTCTTTAGGCCTTTCTGAATTTGTAATAGATGCTTTCTTTAAGAACAATATGAGTCTTTGTAATAGATCCTTTGTAGAAGAACAGTATGAGTCTTTCTGAATCTGTAATAGATCTTTTGAACACATATTAATAAAAGAACTTCTTTGTATAATTTCTGTTTCAATTTCATTTTTCTATGTCTGTATACTTTGTAACATTTGCGGTGCATTCTATAATAAAATCACAGAGAATATGACATTCACAGTACAAATGAGAATGTTCATTCTCCGTGTTAAATTAAAGTACACATTAGAATATGACATTTTTAAATTAAAATGATAATGCCATTCTCCGTTTAATTCAACACGGAGAATGGCATTTACAGTGTTTGTAGAAGCATAGAATTTCAGGACCAGAAATCCTATGCGCCAAACATTACATGCGCTAGGGAGCTCAGAGGAAGTACTTGGCACAGCAAAGCAAAATTATAGACATTAAAAGAGGATTTTTATTTCATATAAAAGTCAATTACATGTCTAAAAAAGAGCTGTACAAAGGAGAATTTCTATAAAGAAAAGACCCTAAGTCTACAGCTAGGCGCAGCAACCACCATGCACTCTTAAACAGGCGCATCTCGCCATGCACTCTCAGCCAGGCGCATCCCTTCAGCAGCTCATTTATGTGCATCCCTTCAGCAGCTCAGTTATGTGCCGCCCTTCGGCGTTCCAGTCAGGCGCATCATGAAGTCTCAGCATATGTGCCATCAAATGCTTCGACTAATAAAGCATTTATTGAGCAGAACGAGAGAGGAAATCAACCCTCTAGCTGGAGGAAGAGCTCCCCAAACCAAGGAAGAGGAGAGCACCACAATCGACCCACGGCTAAAGGAGCAGCTTTCAACCCAACCAGAATGGGTGACACCCACTCTAGCAGGAGGAGGAGCTCTCCCAAAGCCCAAGGAAGATGATCGGGGCACCACAATTCTGATCTGCGGCTCTTCCGACATAACGGAGATGAGGCTCGAGCATCCCGATCTTTGGATGCAACATGCACCTTCCGTCTGCCTCAGAAGCCCTCGACCCCGATTTTTGGATGTAACAGTCACCTTCAAGTACATCAATAAAGACAATGTGTCGCATCTTCACCCTCGGGAGCATCTCGTCAACAGAATGTGCTTGGTCAAACAAGTTTATTTTGAGAGGATGTGAGAGAACGAGAAGCAAACCCTCTCCATGCTACTATTTATAGGCCGGGCAAATCAAACCCATGCGCCAAGTGGCTGGCTCTCCGAATCCCGTGCAATGAATTTGCATTAATGGTGATGAACCTGACGCTTCGAATTCAGCCAAGTCAAAAACGGCTATTTAAAGCACTCGAAGAACGTACCAGTCGGGCCCATAAAGACGTATCATGCAAACGGATGCAACGTCCAGACCGCGCATCATACTGATGCGCCCATTAACACCAAGCGCCTCATAAGGATATGCCCCCATGCGTCCCCATGCGCCTAGTGGAACGCAGATCGATGTGCCCACTCATAGGCCCATCACCTGTCAAGAATATTAAATGCTGAAGTCAGACAAAGTTGGTAGCACGTCCCCCGAGGACTGAACGATTGACAGCTTTTTTAGAAGACGAAGCATCGCCGATATCAGCATCATCATTGCTTTTCTCTGGTGGTTACAAGCCACGTGGCCGCCCAACCATCTCGTATGCGCCTCCGCAGCCATGCATCCAAATCTCTGCATGCGCCTCAAAAGTCGTACGCCTCAGACTTTTCTCTGATCCCTAAAGACAGAAGTAAAGTCACTACTGAAGCCCCGCATGCGCCTCAAAAGCCATGCGTCCCGACTGGTTCGTGACTCCTAAAGGTTACGAGCCAAAGTCTCCTCATGCGCCCAATCCCAGGCGCATCCTATCAGATCACTCCCCACCAAATCCGAGATCTTCGAGCCATGGACCTACGACACGCGTCCTTTGACTCGATTTAGCTTATAAAGGGGTGCTAATCACCCAAGATCTCAGCAACTGAAAGATCCTCTCCATTGCTACGTGTCAGCTCGGCCGCAGCCCACAAAGGTAAAAACACAGGTGTAGGCAACTCTAGAGGAGGGTGAATAGAGTTTGTGTCGATAATCACCAAATAAAAATTAACTCTATATTACCTCCACAAAATAACTATCAAGATAGTAAATAAATCAGAAGGAAATGTGGAAGTAATTAAAGATCAGAAGAGCATACGCAAACACAGCAGTTTTAACCTGGTTTCCCTCGTGGAGGACTAGTCCAGGCCTGAGAACTCTAGCTCAGGATTCAAATCCACTATTTGTGAAATAGTAGTTTACAACCCGTGCCTTTTCTTCAGAAGAGCACGTCAACTTCTTACAGAGGATCGCAGTGGCGATTTGTTTGGATTTTTCCAAGCGACTTGGAATTGTCCAATGACTTTTCTTTTCAACTCTTGCACAAAAACTTCTAGCTGAATCGTACTTGAGCACCTTGGGGCTTAGGAAGTTTTGTGGCTAGTAGATTGGAAGAGTAAGGCTCTTGACTATATAGGCTATGTAAGAGAAGAAGAATAGAAGAGTGGATGGTTTCAAATGAGAGAAACCAAGGCCTATTTATAGGGTTCGGGACAAGCAGAATTCGGCCAGAATTCGGTATGGATAATTCAAATTTTTGGCCGTTGGACAGCTTGTAGCAAGCAGGCCCTAAAAATCAGGGTACTGGAAATCAGGGGACAGAGTTTGGCCCGAACTCTGTGTGGAGGCAGAGTTCGGCCCGAACTCTGTCTCCAGTAGACAGAATTGGTCCATTGGGCTTTTGGACTTTGTGGAGCTTGGGCTTGGTTCATGAATTGGTCTGTTGTATGGTAGAGCTTTGGAGAGATATGCTAGGAGTTGAGATGACTCAGTGCTACTGAACGTACACATTCTCCTAGACTCAATAAATTGAAGATTAAAGACTTAGAACAAGTAGGAAAACCAAGAGCCCTTTGATGATGCCTTTCTTCTGATATTTGAGCAGCCCTGAAGACGTCTTTTTTCCCTGACAGCAGTCATCCAAAGATATACAGATCTGAAAATCTGAATACCTTTCGGGGGCTTCGCAGCGGAACCCCCGATGCGAGGCCCCGGATAGGTCGCTGGACGGTTCGGAGAAATCTTTTTGTATGACGCCGTCTTTGGTCCATCATTAATTCTTCATTGCCTATGTCCTGGTTTGATCAAGTGAGATCATGCTTACTGCATGTCTACAAATACATGTTAGGCCAGCAAAATATGTTGCAGTATGAAACAAGCATAGCAATATGATATAGGACAATGCTTACTGCATGTCTACAAATACATGTTAGGCCAGCAAAATATGTTGCAGTACGAAACAAGCATAGCAATATAATATAGGACAATTAGGACAATGCTAAGCAAAATATGTTGCAGTACGATACAAGCATAGCAATATAATATAGGACAATTAGGACAATGCTAAGTTTTAAGTAGCAACATGATAGTGAGTATATGAATATTAGTGACATCATTATGTTAAACTTAACTGATTAGCCATATTCAAAAATACAATATAATCATTGGGCCAACAAAAGGCAACAGGAAGTGTTCATCTCCTCAATCAGAGCGCATCGCCCATGCGCCTCCATCAGCAACCACCACGTGGCGTTCCCGCGTACAGGTGTAACCTACATATACGCATAAGCAGCCAGCCTGCAAGATAGAAATAGAGGGATCATTTTCTTCTTCCAGACAGATATACACACACATCGCACAACCACTGACATACATATATAGAGAGGCAGATACAGACACTCAACGTCTTCTTTCTCTCCGCAAGCTCCGGCACCCAGAGCAACTTAGACCTTCAGAGAACCGATAACCGTCGTCAGATCGTCAACGGAGTCAACGTATTACCACTCGCTCCATCGGCACAAGGGACCCAAATAAACAAAAGTGTTCTCCTAGGATTACGTCTAAGTCCTATATTGTAACACTGTTCTGTTTGTAATTGAAATTTGCAATCAAAAGATTTTAATGGCAAACAAGCTGGCGACTCTGCTGGGGACCTCTTTTTCCTCCACCGAGAAAGCTGGGTCGCAATCCGACGACGTGAAGGTGGGCTCCTCCCACAAGATGCTGGTCGTACGCCTCAATCAACAGGCGTATGAGGAGTTCATCACTGAAGGCAGTATGAGTCCTTCGAAGCGGCTGCCGAAGCCGAAGAAGACTCGCCAAGTCTGGGTGCGCAAGGTCGACGCCTCTGGCACCACCACCGAAGGGGATGCGCCAATGCAGCTTTCCCTTCCTGCTGACGTCCTCAGCAACCAAGATGCGCCCACCAGTGCAGCGCATCTCTCGAAGAAACGTACGACTGACCACATTCCTCAGCCATCTCCCTCTCAGGCGAAAAAGATGCATCGACGGAGCAGGGGCACAGCTAATGCCCCGTGCATCACCTCTGATGCGCCACAGAAGGTCTCTCTCTTTGACAGACTCACTCACTGTAGTGGCGAGAAGAATTTAGACTCTGAGTACTATGCGCCCCAGCGGGCTGGTACGAAGAAGTCCAAGGCAGCACGGGCCATGTGCCTCAAACGTGCTATGCCGACAGCGAATCAGAAGCATGCGCTCACAATCATGTGCGCTGCTGATGCTAAGCTGTATAAGGTTGACTCGGGTGCTTCTGTGCCGGAAATGAGTCGACCTTTAAAGTCCTTGTCTCACTTGGGCGTATCTGTTGCGTTTGCAACCAAGTCGAGCAAGGCAAACTCTATGGTCTTGAACTCCTGCGCCTCCACTGGTTGTGCGTCTAAGGTTCGTTCAAGACACTGTAAATGTTGTTCCCCCACTACTGATCTGAGCGCCTGTTTGGCGTTGGATCAGGGGGCTCAGCATTCACTTGACCACCCCGGCACTTGGCCTTGCCATGCGCCTGATGGGGGTGCGAAGGTGGCACTCTCCTCCAACGATCTGCGTAACGTGATCACTCACAAACGCCGGTCAGGAGAGTCGACTGACAAGCACAATGTGCTCCTCACAGGGCACACCTGTGCTGTAGTCACCATCAACTGTTGTTGTAAAATAGCAGTCCCGCCACCAAGGCAGTCGGTGTTCCAGCGGCTGCAATCATCAACACCTCTCTGACGTCGCCTCGGAAAGAAGGTGTCAACAAAAGAGGAGCCGGAACTAAAGGTTGCTTCATGCAACGTAATCTCTAACTCCTCGTCAAATCGAAAGGCGACTGGTAATTCCTCATCCTCGTCCAAGAGCCAGCCGAGGAGAACCAAGACAACTGTCCCATCCTCTGGAGTGTTTGAAGGCACTCGGAGGAGAAAGAAGATCCTGGAGGAAGCTGGGGGTAGTCAAGCCCTTGTTGATCCTCCTTCTGAAGACGAAGATGTCCTCCAGAGCACAGCTGGGGTGGATCTTCATCCTAGAGACGAAGTCAGTCTCCCGGACGTAGCTGGGGGTAGTCTGGCCCCTGTGGACCTGCGTCTCGAAGACGAAGAAGTCCTCCAAGACAGAACTGGAGGTAGTCAGGCCCTGGCCGATGCTCCTGAAGACGAGGATGTCCTCCAGAATGTAGCTGGGGGTAGCCAAGACGAGGCTCCGGGGGAAGTTTCTTTTCTATAAGAGAGCGAGGCCGAAAGCGAAGCCTCAACTGATCCATCCGACTCCAGCCGTGTCATGACAGTATACATGACTAAGGGTGATACCGAGCCTGATGTGCCGCCAGCAGACCTCGTCCAGCACATGGATACCTTGTAGGAAGGACTCAAAACCCTATTCGCCTCCATACAAACACTGACTCAAGCAGTGTTTGAGATACGATCAGCTTTGGCCAGGGCACCGTCTACTGGTCCTGACCCCGGGGCCAATGGAGAATCAAGCGTACCCTTTCAATGGGTATCCTTGGATACAGATCGTCGCGAGGCACCACGGACATCGGAGCCTTCAAATTCTCAACTCCAGGCGGTACCACCTTCCCCGACTTCCAGCTCCACGGAAGACGTGGTCGAGATGATCAGGGACTTGCGCGAGCGCTTTGAGTCCAAGAATAGACAAGAAGAGCGCCAAAAGATGGGCATCCCCCAACCTTATCCCCTCGAATGGAACAAAGTAGTTTATCCTCCTAAGTATAAACCACAAACATTGACGCCATACGATGGGAAGGACTCTCCGCATCGCTATCTGACGTACTTCCAGTCTCAAACGGGACATCTCCCGAAGGAAGACGCCCTACTCACCAGCATATTTATCGGGGCACTAAAAGGAGTGGCGTACGACTGGTACTGCAGTCTCCCCGATAACTCTATATCTTCCTTCGACGATCTGACGCGTCTCTTCCTCGACCGTTTCTACGACGGTGGGAAGGACATGACAATGGCGTCCCTCATAGAGATACGCCAGAAGGAGAAGGAAACAGTTCGAGTATTCATCGAACGCTTCCGACAGGCCTGCTTCAGACTGCCTCCGGGCATGCCAGAACACGCACTCCTCTCCTCCTGCAGCATGAACATACTGCCTGCAGTCAAACTCTGGCTCAACTTTACTCCTCCTCCCGACTGGAGTTCCTTGATCATCGAAGCCGAAGCAGCAAAAAAGAAGGCGTCCAATGCTCGCCTTCTGGGAGTTAGTTTTTCTGTATTTGAGGACAAAGGGAAACGGCCTGCAGCCAACAACCCCGGACGAGAGACGAAGGGAAAACAGGCGTTAACTGTCAATGCCTCCAAAGGTGCATCAGCATCTACTCAGAAGCCTCCACTTGCACCAAGGCAAAAGGAGGTTTATTCCTTCAACGATGAAGACACCCTGCAACACTTTGAGATACTGAAGCAGGGTGATAAGATCAAATTGCCGGACCCGAAGCGTCCCGACGAGGTTGGGAAAGTGGACAATCCGAGGTACTGTTACTACCATCGGTTTGTCGGACATCCGACTAAGGACTGTTGCGTCCTCAAAAACTACATCCAGCGCATGATCAATACGGATGTTATCTCCATCGACTACGAGGAGAAAATGGTCTCGACCAACCTGGTGTCACTCCAATTTGGCACCTTGCCGCCAACCACAACACAAGATGGCGTCGTCCCCATCCCTAAGGCGATAATACAGGCGGTCAATCTACCACCTACTCGTGACAACGTGAGTGGACTCATCCCACTCACCACATCTCGGGGAGAGGTCTTATGGGTTCACCCTGATCTCGTCTCCGAGGTTACTCAATCGGAGGTACGCTCTGCCTCCAAAACTAAGGGCAGGAAGATCAAGTCTTGCCGTATGGTCTCTTCCTCTGCAGAAGAGGCGCTTCCTGTACAGACGCGTTCACATCAAAACGCCCAACCTGACGAAGCTGCCGTCGAGGTGGTGCCTCCTTGCACCGTCCCTGCTGCCCAGGAAGAGGGCCCATCCAAGCCTCCAACAGCCAATAAGCAGAAGCATGTAGAGGTCCGTTTCGATAAGCCTCTGCGAAAGGAGAATGCTTCGGGGCTAGCCAAGCCCCACAACTTCGACATACTGGCACAACTTGCCAGTACTCCTGCCCGCCTATCTCTGTTTGAGCTTCTTCTTCTTTCCAAAGACACTCGTGAAGCTCTCTGTAAAGCCCTGAAGGAGGCTGAGTCCTTCATCAGTCAGGTCAAGCAGCCTGAGGATACTCTGACTACATGTGCGCACTGTCATTGTGTGGATGAAGTTATCCCCAACATAACCTTCACCCAACAAGACATGCTGCTCAAGCACAACCGACACAACAGGTCGCTGTATTATACAGGGTATATCGGTTCCGTCAAGGTGAAGCGGATTCAGATCGATCAGGGATCTTCCCTCAGCATCATTTCGAAGACGCTGCTCTCAACACTGGGGATCCCAATGTACCGACTGGCGCCTTCCAACACAACAATCAGTGGCTTCAATGCTAGCAAAAGCGAGCCGCTGGGAAAAATACGGCTGAAGTGTCATATTGGTAACCTCAGAACCGAGGTGACTTGCTATGTCGTGGACGCTGACGTCCACTACAACCTCCTACAGGGTCGTCCATGGCTGCATGAGTACATGGTGGTGCCATCTACACTCCACCAATGTATGAAATACGTGTCCACCAATGACATCATCCGGACGGAGTTCGCGGACATTGACCCTTTCAAGGGGGTCGAAGCCACTTCACCGACTCTACCTTATACAAGTCGCCTGACGAAGAAGAAGCCAATGATGCTGACGACGAAGTAGAAGCGGCAGTAGAGCCGGACGTGGAGCCAGAGGTGATTCCCGACGCTCATTTAAAAATTCGACTCAAAGGGAAGCCGCCTCAGACGTTGCCTCCCATGAACACCAAGCTACCTGAAAAAGCACCAACTGCTCCAGGTAGAACACCTACTGAAGCTCCCTTGAAGATACGGCTCAAGGGAAAGTCACCTCAAATATCGGCTCCCCTTGTGGCAAAACTACAGGGGAAGGCACCAATCACCGAGGGCGCAGTTGAGGCACCTCTGAAGGTGCGTCTTAAGGGCAAGCCGCCGCGATCATTTGTCTCATCCAAGCTGCCGGAGAAGGCCCACATAGCCCTCTCGGACCCTAAGATCAAAGCTGTGGTGGACTCTCCCAATCCAATCCCAGTACTCACAGATGAAGAGTTAGGGAAATATATCTCTGCTAATGTAGATGCACCCTCTCTGGACAATGTAATCCCGTGGAACAAAATCTCGTATTTTATCAATAATATAGTGTCTTTTAATTATGCTAGTCTTCCACATTGGAATGCCATGTATACATTAGATAATGCTCTACGGTCGTTTCAAACACAAATAACGACCGTCCATCATGTAAATCGAGTTGTCCCGTCCGAAGGGGTCTGTTTTGTAGTCCCACCACGGAATCGAGACGAAGAATCTATCATTTTCGGCAAAGTCGAGCGTCATCAAGACCGCCCGCCACTCGAGCAAGAACCAGATACCGGCAGAATACAAGTCTATCGGTACACGGACAAGACAAAGTACCTCATCCAAAAGATGGGTTACGTCCTAAAAAGCAACAAAGGCATGAACTACGGCAAGGGTCGACGTCTTCCTCTCCGGCTTCCAACACCTAAAGGAAAGCCGCAGGACTACTATCATCAAACTCGATGGGGGGTGGGCTATGTCACGTCGCTGTCAACTCCAGAGAGTTCGGAGGCGGAAGAGGTAGAACATTCTCATTCATCCGAAGCATCAACTTGGGATTTCGATACCAGTATCGGCTCAGTCTTCAAGAAAGTGCTATCAGCCAACATGGCATCTGCACAACCTCAAGAACATGAAGGCGAAGATCAAACGCCAGAATTCTTCAAAGAAGAACCCTGGGCTCAATGCCTAGGAGAACAGTGGGAGTCTTGTTTTGAATTACGCGAACCCCCTGCCGAAGACGAAGTCGAGCAGATCGACCTTGGGGATGGATCTTCTTCCAAACCCATCTTCATCAGCAAAAGCTTAAAAGGAGAAGACCGGGAAACTTTAATCCAGCTGGCTAAAGAATATATCGATGTCTTCGCCTGGAGCTACGAAGACATGCCAGGAATTGATCCCCAGATCGCGATGTATAGGCTTAACATCTTACCTGATGCCAAGCCTATAAAACAACAGCGACGTTTTCGTCCTGACATCATGAACACTATCGATCAGGAAGTAGACAAACTCCTGACCAGCGGATTTATTCGTGAAGAACAACACCCGGGTTGGGTGGCCAACGTCGTCCCTGTCACCAAGAAGAATGGGAAGATACGAGTCTGTATCGACTTCAGGGATCTCAATACTGCTTGCCCGAAGGACGAATTCCTGCTTCCAATCACCGACGTGATGATCGACAACACATGTGGCTTCGAACGCATGTCTTTCATGGACGGGTATTCGGGCTACAACCAGATCAAGATGTTCTCCGATAACGCAAAACACACGTCATTCAGGACTCCGAAAGGGGTATTCTGCTACACAGTGATGCCCTTCGGCTTGAAGAACGCTGGTGCTACATACCAACGAGCTATGATTACCATCTTCCATCAACATCTGTACAAGACAGTCGAATGCTATGTTGATGACATTGCAGTCAAGAGCCGTCTCAAAGGAGATCACCTACAAGACCTTGAGACAGTCTTCGATCTCATACGAGCACATCAACTCAAGATGAACCCTGCTAAATCCTTCCTTGGGGTTTCTAGCAGAAAGTTCTTGGGCTTTATTATCACGGTGAAAGGCATTCATGTCGATCCCGAGAAGACCAAAGCCATCCTTGACATGGACCCTCCGAAGAACCTCCGAGAACTTCGAGGCCTGCAAGGGCGTCTGGCATACATCCGGAGGTTTATAGCAAACCTTTCCGAAAAATGTCAACCCTTCACCCAGCTCATGAAGAAGGGAGTCTCTTACGTCTGGACTGAAGAATGCCAGCAAGCTTTCGACGATATTAAAGCTTACTTGACGAGCCCGCCAGTCTTGGTGGCACCCGTCGCCGGTAAACCATTTTTCCTCTACGTCCGTGCCATGGATCATTCCCTCGGCGCTCTGCTGGCTCAGAACAGCGATACAGGCTATGAGGAAGCTATCTACTACCTCAGTAGAACACTGATCGGGGCCGAACACCGGTACAACCCCGTTGAAAAAGAGTGTTTGGCTTTGGTATTTGCCATCCAGAAGACTCGCCATTATGTCTCGGGCCAGACCATTCTTGTCATCTCTCGAGTCAATCCACTCAGAGTTCTCATGACGAAGCCAGGGTCATTAAACTCCCGGCTAGATACGTGGGCAATCCTGTTAACGCCATACAACATGGTGTTCGTTCCATAAAAAGCCGTCAAGGGTCAGGCTCTGGCCGACTTTTTAGCTGCACACCCCATCCCAGAGTCCTCAAGACTCTATGAAGACATCCCGGATGAGGTCCAAGAATCAAACGTCACCGAAGAAAGCTCCGTCTGGCGGATGTTTTATGATGGTGCTTCAAGAACAGGCCCCAAAGGCCAAATCATCGCAGGAGTGGGGGTAGTCCTAGTCTCCCCCGATCAGCTGGTCATCCAGCGTGCCTACTCCCTTTCAAAGCCGTGCTCCAACAATGTTGCCGAGTACAACGCTCTCATCATGGGACTCCAGCTGGCACAATAGCTGGGGGTGGATCATCGGGAAGCCTACGGCGACTCACAACTCGTCGTTAACCAGATCAGAGGGCAATACGAAGTTCGCCATGAGGATCTGATTCTTTACCATGAAGTTGAACATTATTTCAACCTTCACCAAGTTCTTCATCGAACATATAACTCATTTACAAAATCTGGAGGCTGACGCTCTGGCTGGCCTTGCAGCCTCACTGGCAGCACCCCTCGGGACGCAACACTACGTCACGGTAGTTGGTCGAGACTTGGTCTGTCCTAAAAACAACCTATGCTCACAAATGGCCTATGCCATGTCAACAAGTGCTGGCGTTAATGTCCGAGAATGGAGGTTCCCGTTCATCGAGTTCGCTATCTACGGAATTCTTCCAGAAGACCCGAAAGAAGCCGTCTCAGTCAGGAGGCGCTCCCTTCGATTCTATTACGATACAGCTACTAAAATGCTGTACCGACGCTCCTACGATGGACTTCTCCTTCGATGTTTATCCAACGAAGAAGCAGCCGAAGCCCTTCGAGAAGCTCATGATGGAACCTGCGGGGCCCATCAACCTGGCCCTAAGTTGCAGGATCGACTGCGACGTATGGGCTACTACTGGCCAACCATGGCAGCCGACGCTGTCGACTATGCTAAAAAGTGCCATGCGTGCCAGCTTCACGCTGACTTCATCTATACACCGTCAGAACCACTATATCCTACGGTCGCCTCCTGGCCCTTTGAAGCCTGGAACATGGATATTGTAGGACCAATCACCCCTCCTTTATCAAGGGGACACCGCTTCATCCTAGCCATCACCGACTACTTCTCCAAATGGGCAGAAGCAGTTCCACTGGCGGAAGTGAAGAGCTCTAGGGTGGTCAGCTTCATCAAGCACCATGTCATCTACCGTTTCGGGGTACCTCGGAGGATTATCTACGATAACGGTCCTCAGTTCATCAGCCATGTTTTCAGCAGATTCTGTGACAAGAATCGTATTCAAAACGTGGCATCAACCGCCTACAATCTGGCAGCAAACGGATTGGTCGAGGCATTCAACAAGACTATCGTCAGGCTACTCAAAAAGGTCGTGTCATCCAACAAACGTGACTGGGACGAAAAGCTCGACGAATGCCTTTGGGCATACCGCACAATGGTACAGACCCCGACAGGCAACACACCATTCTCCCTGGTCTACAGAAGCGAAGCGGTACTGCCTCTCGAGATCCAGATACCCTCACTCCGTGTAGCGATCACAAATCAACTAACAGAGGAAGACAATCAACGTCGCCGTCTGCGAGAATTGGAGGCACTTGACGAAAAATGTCTCCTAGCTCAACAGCACATTGAACTCTATCAAGCCCGTATATCACAGGCTTTCAACAAGAAGGTCAAGCAGAGGACTTTCCAAGTAGGCGACCTGGTTCTGGCAATCAGGAGGCCGATGGTGTTGACTCACAAGACACCAGGAAAGTTCGAGCCCAAGTGGGAGGGACCTTTCATCATAGAGACAGTATACTCAAACGGTGCTTACCGCCTCGCCAAACCCAATGGGGACTTGTTCATGATGCCCATCAACGGTAAGTTCCTAAAGAAGTACTACTCTTAACATCCTTCAGACATGTACTTCTATCTTTGTCACGACCCGCACCCTGATTAGGGGCACGAGAACGTGGGTACGTCCAGCCTACGCCGCAGTGTCGGCGGTAGAACGCTGTATAGGTCAACCATAACATCTAACATCTAACAATAAGATATATAAACCTGTCATCTCCGCACGGAGGTATAACATAACATCTCAACTCTATATCTCAAACACAAGTCTAGGAAAGATAGAGCATGATATAGAATCAGATGAAAGGAAGGAACTGAATATAAATAGAGTTATCACACCACACAAGTAGATGTCCAATACAAATAAGTACAAGACCTGAAATGTAACTAAGTCACAACTAACAATCGGAACAATCCGATACAAAATGATAACTATAAACACTAGACTAGACTAGGCACCCTCTACTGAGCTAGATGCTCCTCAGGCTCCTGAAGGTCACCCTCATGTGTCCCATAGAAGGTAGGACAGTCACCATCATCATCTGTAATATTTTCAACAGGTCCAGTCAGGACAGGAACGAGCACAATACATCTCACGCAGTTCATATCATGTTGGGAAATGTAAAGCATGCATAGAGTAGGATACATGGACTGTAAGAATATATATAAAAAATGAGAGAGATTTGATAACTGAAAATATCTATATATATGATAAGTAAGAACTGTAGGTAACCTGTGATTTAGAGCATGAGATGGTTATATAAACGGGTTAGGACAATGCAAGGGTAACTCCATCATACGTGAGTGTACAATGGACATATACATGATTTCACAAGATTTCACAAGATGGGATTTTGATCACATAACCATTTCCTACTCACCCTCCCCAATCAATACACAAGGATCCAGTCAAGTTACGTTACCTTGCACAAGAGGTTTTTATCATGTTTGCTCACGTGATCATGAGAGTACAAGATTGCACAAGAGTATACATGAATAGAGGTGTACATGAAATACAAGATGTTCGTGAAAAGCACATGACAACTGTATTTGATGCACCCCGAGGGGGATAACATCGCATGACAAGATCCATATAGTACCAATCCGTGATAATAACGTGACAGCATCATGTAAAGTAATCTAGAGCAAGAATATAAATCCTAACAAGTATGAAATGATCAAAGAATGTACTCGCCTGCCTCCCTGTATGACTGATATAAATAGATGTCCGAACTGGTATCACAGAGTCCTATTCAGAGTAAAACAGGTCACAACATATCCACAATGGTAAAAATAGAGTATACAATGCATACTACATGATTCTAGGTCAATCTGGTCAACAGTCAACTCTTGGTCAACTCTAAAAGTCAAACTAGGTCAAACTAGTCAAAGTTAGGTCAACCAATGTCAAACTAGTTAAGGTTAGTCAAATCTAGGTCAAACTTAGACTAACTAAGGTTTTGGTCAACATAGACTAGTCACAAGGTCATTAGGTTAAGGGTCAACCATTAACAATCTAAGTCAACTCTATAGGGCTAACCCAATTCATGACACAACTCCTAATTATCCCACTTAACCCCATACATATTTTAAATTACATAGGACTATCTCATAACCATATGGTCGAACTTAATCAACTAGTTAGGGTTTAGTCAAATCTAGTTAAACTAGTCATTTTAGGTTAATCCTAGTCAATTCTAGGTCAATTAGCTCAAGTTTGACCTAAGGTTGACTTTGGTCAACACTAGTCAAACGAAGGTCAAAAACCTAACCTCATAGCCATAGGCTCATAATGAATACCATAGGCTAATATCACATTGATATCCATCTCTATACCACATATATATATATATATATATATATATATATATATATATATATATATATATATATATATATATATATATATATATATATATATATATATATATATATATATATACATATATATATATATATACAATATATCTATACATAGGCCTATAGCCTATATACTACTTATATACCATAAATATAAATATATAGATACAATATCAAATACATATATAAAAACATACATATATACAACATATATATATATATATATATATATATATATATATATATAATATACAATACATATATATATAGAGAGAGAAAAGTGAGAGAGATAGTTTTACTGATACACAAAAGGGGGGGGGGTTTCAGTTTCCTGGAACAGGAAACTAAACCCACACACACACAATAACACACACACACACCTATATATATACATATATGTATATACATATGTACACGCAGTTCATATCATGTTGGAAAATGTAAAGCATGCATAGAGTAGGATACATGGACTGTAAGAATATATATAAAAAATAAGAGAGATTTGATAACTGAAAATATCTATATATATGATAAGTAAGAACTGTAGGTAACCTGTGATTTAGAGCATGAGATGGTTATATAAACGGGTTAGGACAATGCAAGGGTAACTCCATCATACGTGAGTGTACAATGGACATATACATGATTTCACAAGATTTCACAAGATGGGATTTTGATCACATAACCATTTCCTACTCACCCTCCCCAATCAATACACAAGGATCCAGTCAAGTTACGTTACCTTGCACAAGAGGTTTTTATCATGTTTGCTCACGTGATCATGAGAGTACAAGATTGCACAAGAGTATACATGAATAGAGGTGTACATGAAGTACAAGATGTTCGTGAAACGCACATGACAACTGTATTTGATGCACCCCGAGGGGGATAACATCGCATGACAAGATCCATATAGTACCAATCCGTGATAATAACGTGACAGCATCATGTAAAGTAATCTAGAGCAAGAATATAAATCCTAACAAGTATGAAATGATCAAAGAATGTACTCGCATGCCTCCCTGTATGACTGATATAAATAGATGTCCGAACTGGTGTCACAGAGTCCTATTCAGAGTAAAACAGGTCACAACATATCCACAATGGTAAAAATAGAGTATACAATGCATACTACATGATTCTAGGTCAATCTGGTCAACAGTCAACTCTTGGTCAACTCTAAAAGTCAAACTAGGTCAAACTAGTCAAAGTTAGGTCAACCAATGTCAAACTAGTTAAGGTTAGTCAAATCTAGGTCAAACTTAGACTAACTAAGGTTTTGGTCAACATAGACTAGTCACAAGGTCATTAGGTTAAGGGTCAACCATTAACAATCTAAGTCAACTCTATAGGGCTAACCCAATTCATGACACAACTCCTAATTATCCCACTTAACCCCATACATATCTTAAATTACATAGGACTATCTCATAACCATATGGTCGAACTTAATCAACTAGTTAGGGTTTAGTCAAATCTAGTTAAACTAGTCATTTTAGGTTAATCCTAGTCAATTCTAGGTCAATTAGGTCAAGTTTGACCTAAGGTTGACTTTGGTCAACACTAGTCAAACGAAGGTCAAAAACCTAACCTCATAGCCATAGGCTCATAATGAATACCATAGGCTAATATCACATTGATATCCATCTCTATACCATATATATATATATATATATATATATATATATATATATATATATATATATATATACAATATATCTATACATAGGCCTATAGCCTATATACTACTTATATACCATAAATATAAATATATAGATACAATATCAAATACATATATAAAAACATACATATATACAACATATATATATATAATATACAATACATATATATAGAGAGAGAAAAGTGAGAGAGATAGTTTTACTGATACACAAAAGGGGGGGGTTCAGTTTCCTGGAACAGGAAACTAAACCCACACACACACAATAACACACACACACACACCAATATTTTTTTTTTTCACACCGATATATATACATATATATATATATATATATATATATATATATATATATATATATATATATATATATATATATATATTTTTATATATATATATATATATATATATATATATATATATATATATATATATATATATATATATGTATATACCCCAAATTTTCACCTACACACACACCAACACATATATATGTATATACAATACGTATACATACAAATACATGTATATTAAACATCAAAAATCATTTTGAAATTCAATTGAAAACTGGAAAAACAATACAAAAACTGGAAACAAATCACTGTGACAGTGGGTTAGGGTAAACCCAAAACCAACCCCTAAACTCGACTATGGTCCCCAACTAAGGGTTAGTAACAGTGTCCCTAGGTGTCCTCTAGTGTCTAGGGTGCCTGACACAAAGTCTAGACACGACATGACGTGTCCAACTCACTGGAAACCCAATCGGGTAAACACTGATACACACACATATACACAGTGTCGTGCACGTGTGCAACTCACTCTAGGACACGACACACACACTCATGTGTCTCGTGCTCGTGCACGAAGGTTCACCTAGGGGTTGTGCACGTGTCCAAGTGCCTGCCCCGTGTCCACGTCACTCCAGGACACGGTACGAACACCGTATCAGTTGAGGAAACTCGACTGATACACGCTGCTATGCGCAGCGTCGTACAACGATGCAAGTGCCTCGTGTTCGCGACACAGGACACGACACGTCTCGTGCTCGTGTCCATGTGTTCGCCACATGATGGGCTACACACTCGTGTCACCACGAGGTGCCCAAGTGTCGTGTCCGCGCGACACGACACGCGCGAAGTTGGCCCCCGCGTGCGTGTGCACTGTCAGTGCACGACCAGTGCACGTGTCCTCGTGTCCTCGATAGGACACGAGAGTGTCTCAAACTCGAGGGGGGTTAGGTAACCTGTGATTTAGAGCATGAGATGGTTATATAAACGGGTTAGGACAATGCAAGGGTAACTCCATCATACGTGAGTGTACAATGGACATATACATGATTTCACAAGATTTCACAAGATGGGATTTTGATCACATAACCATTTCCTACTCACCCTCCCCAATCAATACACAAGGATCCAGTCAAGTTACGTTACCTTGCACAAGAGGTTTTTATCATGTTTGCTCACGTGATCATGAGAGTACAAGATTGCACAAGAGTATACATGAATAGAGGTGTACATGAAGTACAAGATGTTCGTGAAAAGCACATGACAACTGTATTTGATGCACCCCGAGGGGGATAACATCGCATGACAAGATCCATATAGTACCAATCCGTGATAATAACGTGACAGCATCATGTAAAGTAATCTAGAGCAAGAATATAAATCCTAACAAGTATGAAATGATCAAAGAATGTACTCGCATGCCTCCCTGTATGACTGATATAAATAGATGTCCGAACTGGTGTCACAGAGTCCTATTCAGAGTAAAACAGGTCACAACATATCCACAATGGTAAAAATAGAGTATACAATGCATACTACATGATTCTAGGTCAATCTGGTCAACAGTCAACTCTTGGTCAACTCTAAAAGTCAAACTAGGTCAAACTAGTCAAAGTTAGGTCAACCAATGTCAAACTAGTTAAGGTTAGTCAAATCTAGGTCAAACTTAGACTAACTAAGGTTTTGGTCAACATAGACTAGTCACAAGGTCATTAGGTTAAGGGTCAACCATTAACAATCTAAGTCAACTCTATAGGGCTAACCCAATTCATGACACAACTCCTAATTATCCCACTTAACCCCATACATATCTTAAATTACATAGGACTATCTCATAACCATATGGTCGAACTTAATCAACTAGTTAGGGTTTAGTCAAATCTAGTTAAACTAGTCATTTTAGGTTAATCCTAGTCAATTCTAGGTCAATTAGGTCAAGTTTGACCTAAGGTTGACTTTGGTCAACACTAGTCAAACGAAGGTCAAAAACCTAACCTCATAGCCATAGGCTCATAATGAATACCATAGGCTAATATCACATTGATATCCATCTCTATACCATATATATATATATATATATATATATATATATATATATATATATATATATATATATATATATATATATATATATATATATATATATATATATATATATATATATATATATATATATACATATATATATATACAATATATCTATACATAGGCCTATAGCCTATATACTACTTATATACCATAAATATAAATATATAGATACAATATCAAATACATATATAAAAACATACATATATACAACATATATATATATAATATACAATACATATATATATAGAGAGAGAAAAGTGAGAGAGATAGTTTTACTGATACACAAAAGGGGGGGGGTTCAGTTTCCTGGAACAGGAAACTAAACCCACACACACACACAATAACACACACACACACACCAATATTTTTTTTTTTCACACCGATATATATACATATATATATATATATATATATATATATATATATATATATATATATATATATATATGTATATATATATATATATATATATATATATATATATATATATATATATATATATATATATATATATATATATATATATATACATATGTACACACATGTATATACCCCAAATTTTCACCTACACACACACCAACACATATATATGTATATACAATACGTATACATACAAATACATGTATATTAAACATCAAAATCATTTTGAAATTCAATTGAAAACTGGAAAAACAATACAAAAACTGGAAACAAATCACTGTGACAGTGGGTTAGGGTAAACCCAAAACCAACCCCTAAACTCGACTATGGTCCCCAACTAAGGGTTAGTAACAGTGTCCCTAGGTGTCCTCTAGTGTCTAGGGTGCCTGACACAAAGTCTAGACACGACATGACGTGTCCAACTCACTGGAAACCCAATCGGGTAAACACTGATACACACACATATACACAGTGTCGTGCACGTGTGCAACTCACTCTAGGACACGACACACACACTCATGTGTCTCGTGCTCGTGCACGAAGGTTCACCTAGGGGTTGTGCACGTGTCCAAGTGCCTGCCCCGTGTCCACGTCACTCCAGGACACGGTACGAACACCGTATCAGTCGAGGAAACTCGACTGATACACGCTGCTATGCGCAGCGTCGTACAACGATGCAAGTGCCTCGTGTTCGCGACACAGGACACGACACGTCTCGTGCTCGTGTCCATGTGTTCGCCACATGATGGGCTACACACTCGTGTCACCACGAGGTGCCCAAGTGTCGTGTCCGCGCGACACGACACGCGCGAAGTTGGCCCCCGCGTGCGTGTGCACTGTCAGTGCACGACCAGTGCACGTGTCCTCGTGTCCTCGATAGGACACGAGAGTGTCTCAAGCTCGAGGGGGGCTTGTCAGTGATGGCCCCCTCATCTGTGTCAATTTGCACGTATCCTCATGGCGTGTCGTGTCCGAAATTGGGGTTGAGTAGCAGGGGAGTAATCGAACCCCTGTGCAGTGTCAGTGCTGTGGGTTCGTGTCCAATTTGGACACAAAAATGGACCCAAAACGTGCTCAGTCAGGTATGGTTGTAACCTACAAGTCTAGGGCTACCCAAAAATGTAATTAGTTCTACATTTTAACAAAATCAAATCCTTTGGGGCATTCCATCAAATATGGTTTTATAACCTAGGATACGTGTCCGATACGGACACCAAACCAACCCTAGATTTTACCAAACTTGACCCACAGCTAAGGTAGACCTATATGCATGCATTTATGAAGAAAAAACAGAATATTAACTATGTATGAGGGTATTTACCTATTTGTGTAATTCAAATAAAAAATCAAAGGGGGGGTTGTCCTTCCACTTGGTGATGCCCAAGCTTTATGAAATCTGGATTGCTAGCCTCCCTTAGCACCCTTGATGTTGTATGGTCCCAATGCAAAAGACTAGAGGTGATTTGGATCAAAAATGATCAAGTTATGGGGGTTTGAAGGAAAGGGTATTTTCTAGGTTTTAATTCATGTAAATTAATCATGAATGAATGTGATGGGTTTATATTGGAAGGGGGGGTGTGTGGCCTGCCATGGGGGTAGGGGAGGGTGTCCTTGGCTTGCTTCACCTTGAAGGAAGTTTGACTTCAAGGGAAAGGTAGCTTAGATCTTTAGGTTTTCAAGAAATATCACAAAAGTAAATATCTAGATATTTACACTACTTTAACCAATGACTAATATCTATGCTCAAGCTTCTAGGTTAGTAGCTAATCTCTAGATTAGGGTAAACTAGGTTAGGGACTAACATGACACTAATCAACTAATTAAATAATAATAAATTACATAAATCCAATAATTTCCTAGTAAATTACCAAAATACCCCTTAGGCTAAAAAGCCCTAACTTGATGTTCTAAACCTATGGCTAGGCTCATATGATCATGGTTAGTCTCTAGGTTAAGTAATCTCTAAGGTTGCACTAGCAAAACATTAAAATCACAAGTCGTGGTTTTAAATAGTTTTAAAATAACTAAAAATCACCAAAAATTATAATATGATTTAAATATTATTATTAAATAATTATAATTACAAAATTTCAAAATTACCCTCATTTTAGAAACTGGGTGCTACAATCTTCACCCAACAAGGGAGTTTGTGCACCCAATCATCGGGGCTCACGTACAATTCCCTTCCATAAAATCTTACGCTTCCGGAACCCAGCTGTTTCGTGGCATTCTATTCTCCAGTAGAAGGACAACCACGTCCATATTACCTCTGAGTTGTTCCCCTACACCCTACAAAGCGGAATCTTACACTCCGTAAGACTACGCTACCCATCATGTTTACCACGTCCATATTACCTCTGAGTAAACATTCCGTACAGACAACCCCTGCGTTGCCGTACATTGATCGCAGAACTTCCACGTCCACATTATCTATGAGTAGTTCCGCGTATCCCCCAGAGTCATTCCTACCACGTCCAAAACACCTCTGAGTACGAAGATTCCATCATTTGAATCCCATATTTGCCACGTCCTCATCACCTCTGAGCAAACATGTCGGTTCTTTCGAACTTATTATCTGTACCTAAAAACCAAGGTGCACAAAAGATAATAGGCCCACACAAATCATCAAGTTCATGACAGCAAAAATGAACACACCACAAAAACTCTGTATTCTTTATTCAAAAGTAAAGGATTACACCCCCAGCAAGAGTTGCAAATTACACAAAAAAAGAGAAGAAGAGATTACAATCCCTAAACATCCCCGGGGTTGGCCGAAATCTCTTCAATCTGACGCTTCAAGTCTGCCGCCCGAGTCTCTACGGTCGCCAGGACCCGGCGTTTGGCCTCTTGACGCATCATTTCTATGGCCTCAGGAGAAGTATCATCCTCATGCTTCTCGTCCAGCTGTTGCCACTGCTGGGCCAGGGAAAGAGCCTGGCGGGTGAAAGCCGCTTTCTCCTCCTTAAATGCTATATGTTCAGCCTGGACTCGCTCAGCATCTAACAAGAGTTGGGCCCGTTGGTCTTCAAGGAGGCGAATCTTGGCATTAACCTCCGCTATACTAGCATCCAACGCGGCTCGTAACTCCGCCATCTCCTGCATGGACTGAGATAACCACTCCATCGTAGCCTCAGTTTCAGCCACCTCGCGTTCCCAGACACCCACGGTGGCGTGATAAGAGGACTCAGTCTCAGCGATCAACTTCTCCTTTTCTGCATTTATCAGGGCGGAGAGATCATTTCGCTGGATACACTGAAACTCGGAAAGCAACTGGTCCAGCTCGGCCACCGAGGCCTCCAGAATCTCGGCCATATGATCATGGCCCTGGTGGGAACGTATCAGACAGATGTGAGGGAGTGCTAGGGTTTTTGTCGTCGTAAAACTTTTATTGGCATCTATCACTGCCGATACGCCCCTCTACAGCATTTTATACACCGCCCCAATAATAAACTTCACATACTCATCTGCATCCGCTAGCACCTTCGGCGTCATAGCAGGAGTTGGAGGAGCTGCTCTAGACAGCGGACCGGAAGAAGGCCCACCGGCTTCAGTCTGCGAGGCTGAAACCTCGGCATCAACGGACTCTTCCTCAACAGGAGCTTGACCACTAGCCCGAGGAGCCAAAAGAACAGAAGGAGCCGAGAAAGGCGTCGATATCGTACCCCAAGTAGAAGGAGCAACAGAGGGTTCCAGCAAACCCTTACCATTCTCAAGCTCGGAGGGACCATCGACGTCAGGGGCTACCGCATCTGTCCCCAGCACTCTATCAGCAGGCCGTACGAGACATTCCTCCTCCAGCAGAGCAGCAAGATCAGTACTTGTTTTCTGACTTGGCTCCCTAGGAGTCAGGATCGGCGGACGAGTCTCATTTTCACCATCAAATCCCTCTGCAGGGATAGAATCTGTCGTTACCTCCCGGTCGGCAGCCACCTCGGCCTCCGCTGCTAAGTCTGGGGTAGGGCTCGGCAATACTGTAGTCGACCTCCCCTCATCATGACAAGGAGGGAAATCAATCCTCTCATCTGTTTCAATCACGTCTGTTGCCCCTGTAACAGGCTCACGCATCTCTGGAGGAACGTCATCTGAAGACGATGAACTCCACTCCACTTCCTCACCTGGAAGCCCCATGTCTGCTAGACCCTCAACGTCCAAGGCCCCCACGGCGGCTTGCACCATCTCGGGAACTGCTTCAACCTCAGCTTCCCTTCCAACATAATCTGGAGATACTGAAATCTCCGTCGGAACGACATTGTCAGAATTCTCCTCCATGGGAGATATTACAATCGAAGGAATGCGCTCGTCAAAAGAGCTTGCCACCTCCTTTGGTTTACTGACGCCCGGTTTTGAAACCCGGATCTTCTTCTTCAACGGTTCCTACAAAAAGAAAGCATATGTCACAAAAATGACAGAAGGAGCCAGATTATGGAAAATGCCTTTACCTCAACAGGAACTGATTCCATTAGCGTTACAGGCGGCATTCCTGTAGCCTTTGGAGTCATCATTTTTCTCGACCTCTTTGGTACAGACGAACCGGCTTCTGCGTCAGCCCGCCTCTTCCCAGCAGGGGAATCTTCCCGAATACCTCTCGTTGATGCTACAGCAGCAGCCCGATATCCTGCCAACTCTGGTGGACGATATGACCGAGCCGCCACCAACATGTTCTTCGTAGCCTCTAGCTGAGTTCCAATGATGAAACTGGTCTCCCTATCATAATCAGGAGGCACAGTATTCATGGTGCAATACAGCTTAATGGCCGAATACAGGATCTGTAGCCGAGGGTTGTGAACTGGCGTATTGAAACGAACACCAGTGTACCCGGCATTGTAATATTGCCAACCTCGGGCTCCATCCAGTAAACTCCCAGTAAACCCCAGACTGCTACTGGGATTCCGTAACATTAGCTGGGTGTAACCAAACTGGCGAGCAAACCGGCTAGGCAGATATGGCTCCAGATAACACTTATTTTGGTTACGGTAGACCAAGTGGGAAGGCCGAATACTCTGCAACCAACGAAATCCCTATTTCGGCAGAGTGATCGCATCCTCACCAGATTCTTCCAAATCTTGGTCAGCCTCGAAATCTTTGAAGATGGGACTGACCTTGACGATCTCCCACCCCTGAAGATAAGACAAGACTCTCCTACAGACGGGGACGCCGGAGTGCAACCACTTTCTCTTGTAGAAGCGGCGGATAAAGGCGTCACCTTCAACATGATCCTCTTCAGGACCTGGACTCATCATGTTCGGATGATGCAGAATCAACCATCCCATCAGATAATGGAATGGTAGCTCGGCCCGGGGAAAGTTGTCGTTTCTACCTCTCCCATGGATCACATCATCAACAAAAGTCCTCAAGCCCCGCAACAGGTTCTACACCATCGCGGGGAGGAGAGCCAACGGGGGACTAAAAACCAATTTCACTGCTGGCAAAATGAGGTTCCGGTTTACCCTTTCCACGGAGCCAGATCCGTCCGAGAACACACAATCCCGGAGCCATATCATCAAGTATGCAGTCAATACTGCCTTGGATAACATCCGGTGCACACAGTGCCAGAAACAGCTGTACGCGTCTTCGCCACTCTCATTTGAACGGGGGGGCCTCTCATCTAGTCGGCTCATTTCGGAAGTTACTTCCGCTGGTTTCAGCCCCTGCGGAGTCGTAAACCGGATCTTTGAGGAGTCCGTCAAATCCTGCTTGAAGATGTAATCCCTCCAAGCAGTTACATGAGGCTGAGACTTGCCTTTGTCCTTCCATTGCATCAGATAATGATGGCTCGCCACCTCTTTGAAAATAGCCATCATCTCCGGGTCCCTCTTTTCTAGAACGACGATCTCTTCGTTTGAGGGGAAATATTCTTCGTACGGTTCTGAGCCCTAGAGAAGCTTGGACACCTCGTACATCTCATGGAGGGCCAGTCCCAACTTCCCCACTGGAGTAAAGAAAGTGCCAGTCTGGGTATTAAACATTCCAAGAGCGCAAGAAACATATGCTTGTTGAGATCCACGCCGGCCTGTGTGGCACGGATAGCAGCCGTCAGCCCAATCTCTTTAAGCTCAGCCTTGAACTTCGATAACACCCAAAGGGTCAACTCGTCCCACTTCAGCACATGGTGACACCAACCCTCAACCCTAAAGCCACCTTTCGGATACATAACCTTCGATGTTAGCATCCGATTTGCAAAAGTCGAAGCACTAAAGGCAAATGTGTCATTAAGGACCTCACTATGAAGGCTCCCAGGACGCAAAGTTCGGCAACTGAATGAGGGGCCGGCTCGCGAGGCGGCCAAGGTATCCCTTTGATTCGAAGTAACATCAATCGAAAGAGTACCCCCCACTGCCCCTCCTTGAGAAGGAGTAAGTTCCCATGACATCCTTCTCTTGGAAGCTAAACGGTAGAAGGCCGTCAGCGGCAGTTGGCGTTCAAGTTGTTGCATGTACAGAACCATGCCCTTCACAGAGAAGAACCAGTCTTCTTTGATCTTCAGTATCTTCGCCTCGGTAGAGATCAGTCGGTCACCAAACAGAAAGGCAGGTTTCAAGAAGGTCACATCCTCGGACTCAGCAGATTCTAGTTTGCCGCTCTCCATCATACTCTGGAGGAAAACAGGCGATTGATTCTGGATTTGCAGCATTCTTTCGGAAGGCTGATTCAGTAGGATAGCAGCCTTCGCGGGGTTAATAACCTCCTCATCGAAATCAACTCCCATTTGACAAAGAGAAGCATCCAGATGGACTTTATTCAGTAAAGGGATAGTCATCGACACTGACACAGCAAAAACAAAAAGTCAGGCAAGAAACTTTAAGAAGACAAAGTGTGTTAAGCAGCCTGGCACATCATCAGGGTCTAAACCCATGCGCGTCAGCAGTGAAGCTTCGGCGCATCACCAGGGTCTAAACCCATGCACGTCAGCAGTGAAGCTTCGGCGCATCATCAGGGTGTAAACCCATGCGCGTTAGCAGTAAAACCTCGACACATAATCAGGGCCTAAACACATGTACGTCTGCGGAATAGCCTCGGTGCATCATCAGGACAGAAGTCCATGCGCGTCGGTGACAAAGAGTTAGGGCACAACAACATGATGCAACTCAGCTATGTGCTCCAAACTCGTCTAAAAAAGTTAAAAAGATGACACCCACCCGTCACCGCAGGTCGAACGTCGGCCGGAGTCACAATGGTGACAGGAGCGTCCTCCTCGACGAACTCCGCAGGCTCCTTTCCCTTGCCAGCACCGCCGCGAGGAGTCTTGGGAGCCATTTCTTGCAAGAAGAAAGTTAAGGTTTTTTTCAAAAGAAGAACTCTAAAAAAGGAAGAAAACAAAGAGAGGAAGAACTCTCTCTCTCTCTCTCCATCTCACGCCTATTTATAGGCTCAGTCGCACGCGTGAACCGATGAAGCATGACCTCAGCCGCCGCCTCGGGTTCTGTGAGGTGATAACTGCAAATAAATCCAAAAAAATCATCATTATTCTTCTTGGTTATCGAAGCGTTATTATTTGCATTTACTGAGAGGTGCATGCGCCCCATCACTGATGCGCGGAGCAATCATGCGCCCAAACAGTCATGCGCCCCGTTGAAAATGCCACCATGCTACTTATTCAAAGTATTCCAAAACTTGGCAAAAAGTTTTGAAAACTTTGAAGGGGGTCTTGTAGAAGCATGGAATTTCAGGACCAGAAATCCTATGCGCCAAATATTACATGCGCCAGGGAGCTCAGAGGAAGTACTTGACACAGCAAAGCAAAAGTATAGACATTAAAAAAGAATTTTTATTTCATATAAAAGTTTATTACATGTCTAAAAAAGAGCTGTACAAAGGAGAATTTCTACAAAAAAAAAGACCCTAAGTCTACAGCTAGGCGCAGAAACCACCATGCGCTCTCAAACAGGCGCATCTTCCCATGCGCTCTCAGGCAGGCGCATCCCTTCAGCAGCTCAGTTATGTGCACCCTTCAGCAGCTCAGTTATGTGTCGCCCTTCAGCGTCCCAGTCAGGCACATCATGAAGTCTCAGCATATGCACCATCAAATGCTTCGACTAATGAAGCATTTATTGAGCAAAACGAGGGTGGCAATCAACCCTCTAGCTGGAGGAAGAGCTCCCCAAACCAAGGAAGAGGAGAGCACCGCAATCGACCCGTGGCTAAAGGAGCAGCTTTCAACCCAACCAGAATGGGAGACACCCACTCTAGCAGGAGGAGGAGCTCTCTCAAAGCCCAAGGAAGATGATCGGGGCACCGCAATTCTGATCTGCGGCTCTTCCGGCATAACGGAGACGAGGCTCGAGCATCCCGATCTTTGGATGCAACAGGCACCTTCCGCCTGCCTCAGAAGCCCTCGACCCCGACTTTTGGATGTAACAGTCACCTTTAAGTGCATCAATGAAGACAATGTGTCGCATCTTCACCCTCGAGAGCATCTCGTCAACAGAATGTGCTCGGGCAAACAAGTTCATTTCGGAAGGACGTGAGAGAACGAGAAGCAAACCCTCTCCATGCCACTATTTATAGGCCGGGCAAATCAAACCCATGCGCCAAGTGACTGGCTCTCCGAATCCCGTGCAATGAATTTGCATTAATGGTGATGAACCTGACGCTTCAAATTCAGCCAAGTCAAAAATGGCTATTTAAAGCACTCAAAGAACGTAACAGTCGGGCCCATAAAGACGTATCATACAAACGGATGCGCCGGCCAGACCGCGCATCATACTGATGCGCCCATTAACACTAAGCGCCTCATAAGGATGCGCCCCCATGCGTCCCCATGCGCCTAGTGGAACGCAGATCGATGTGCCCACTCATAGGTCTATCACCTGTCAAGAACATTAAATGCTGAAGTCTGACAGAGTTGGCAGCACGTCCCCCGAGGACTGAATGATTGGCAGCTTTTTTAGAAGACGAAGCGTCGCCGACATCAGCATCATCATTACTTTCCTCCGGCGGTTACAAGCTACGTGGCCGCCCAACCATCTCGCATGCGCCTCCGTAGCCATGCGCCCAAATCTCTGCATGCGCCTCAAACTTTTCTCTGATCTCTAAAGACAGAAGTAAAGTCACTACTGAAGCCCCGCATGCGCCTCAAAAGCCATGTGCCCCGACTGGTTCGTGACTCCTAAAGGTTACGAGCCAAAGTCTCCTCATGTGCCCAATCCCAGGCGCATCCTATCAGATCACTCCCCACCAAATCCGAGATCTTCGAGCCATGGACCTACGACACGCGTCCTTTGACTCGATTCAGCCTATGAAGGGGTGCTAATCACCCAAGATCTCAGCAATGAAAGATCCTCTCCATTGCTATGTGTCAGCTCGGCCGCAGCCCACAAAGGCAACAGGAAGGGTTCAACTCCTCAATCAGAGTGCATCGCCCATGCTCCTCCATCAGCAACCACCACGTGGCGTCCCCGCGTACAGGCGCATCCTACATATGCGTGCATAAGCAGCCAGCCTGTAAGATATAAATAGAGGGATCATTTCCTTCTTCCAGACGGATATACACACACATCGCACAACCACCGACATACATATATAGAGGCAGATACAGACACTCAACGTCTTCTTCCTCTCCGTAAGCTCCGGCACCCAGAGCAACTCAGACCTTCAGAGAATCGATAACCGTCGTCAGATCATCAACGGAGTCAATGTATTACCACTCGCTCCATCGGCATAAGGGACCCAGATAAACAAAAGTGTTCTCCTAGGACTACGTCTAAGTCCTACATTATAACACTGTTCTGTTTGTAATTAAAATTTGCAATCAAAAAATTTTAATGGCAAACAGTGTTATAACGCATGAGAATGTTCATTCTCCATGTAAGTTAAAACGAGAATGAATTTCCAAGTGTTAAAACGAATTAGAATTCCATTCTCCGTGTTACTCGAAACGAAGAATATTATTCTCCGTCTTGAATTATACGGAGAATGGATTTCCTTGTGTTAAAACGAATGAGAATGCTATTCTCTGTGTAATTTGAAACGGAGAATGGCATTCTCCGTCTAAGAATGACAGAGAATGTTCATTAGAATATGACATTTTATGTTTTAATTAAAATGATAATGCCATTCTCCGTTTAATTCAACACGGAGAATGTCATTCTCCGTGTTGAATTAAACGGAGAATGGCATTTACAATGTTATAACGCATGAGAATGTTCATTCTCCATGTAAGTTAAAACGGAGAATGGATTTTCCAGTGTTAAAACGAATTAGAATTCAATTCTCCGTGTTACTCGAAACGGAGAATATCATTCTTCGTCCTGAATTACACGGAGAATGGATTTCCTTGTGTTAAAACGAATGAGAATGTTATTTTCCGTGTAGTTTGAAACGGAGAATCTCATTCTACGTGTTAATCTAGCACGGAGAATGGCATTCTAATTGTTAAAACGAATGGAAATGTTCATTCTTCGTGTAATTTAAAACGGAGAATGCCATTCTCCGTTTCAAATTACACGGAGAATGACATTCTCATTGGTAGAACAAATGAGAATGCTATTCTCCGTGTAATTTGAAACGGAGAATGGCATTCTCCATCTAAGAATGACGGTGAATGGTCATTATGCATTCAAAAACTGTAAAACATTAGATATAACAGACTTCAAAATAGCACCATTGATATCAAAATTATAAGAAATGTATGAAAAAACAGTTATATAAAAGGAAGAATATATGTATATGTATTAACGAGGGGGTGCTGCCTCCTCGACCACCGTAGAAGCACGTGGGGGGAGAGGGCAAGTGCTACGATTGTGATTACCTAATTCAAGACAATTATGGCACCTAACCTTCCTCTTCTCTTTTTTCTTGTTTTCATAATTGCTCTTATAACGGTCCACCTTTGGTCGGCCGGGACCCCGTTTCGGAACAGGGGTAGGACCAAATCAGTTGAATTATTTTCAAACTGTTTTTCAGAATCTGGAACTGGACGAATAGCACATGAACATAGCTTCTGGTAGAAATCTGATGTCCAATACTGCTCCACAAAATCGTAGACGGATTTGCCTGAACCAAATCTGATGCATTGGATTACATGGCTGCATAGGAATCCATATACCTTCCATCTACGACAACTACAATGCCAATCAAGAAGATTCACCAAGTGGGAGGAAGTATCTGCCAACACCTCAAACTCGAAATCACCAGACCGATATACCCTATAAGACATGCCATCATCTGTAAGCTGCTTCAGCATATTCTCGGTGTATGGAGTCAATATGTTATTGAAATCACTTGCATCCTTGTGGCGATCCGAGATCATCTTCATTATCTTCACTCGGATGACATTTACAAGTACTGAAATAGGTATTTTCTTCTCAGCCTTTATCCATGAATTGAATGACTCTGCACAACTAGAAGCAACCTCGCCGTATCTATATCCCGGAAAGAATGCATTTGACCAATTTTCAGGCTTTTGTTTATCCATCCATTTCACAACATGACCACAATTCAGATCGTAAATCTTCTTAATTGCTTGTTTGTACCCACCTTTATACAGGGGAAAAAGACTAATTAATAAAGATGGAAATCAAGGAACAAGCACATGAAAAACAAGGACCATTTTCCGTTTAATTTAACACGGAGAATGTCATTCTCCGTATATTTTTAAACGGAGAATAACACGGAGAATAGTTAACGCATGAGGATTGTATTCTCCGTTCTAAAGTAACGAAGAATGCAATTCTCCGTTCTAAATGACACAGAGAATGACATTCTGTGTATAATTTAAAACAGAGAATGTCATTCTCCGTTTTAAATCGATACGGAGAATGACATTCTCCGTGTTATTTACACGAAGAATGTTCATTCTACTTGTTAAAATAAAGGGAAATGCACAGAAAAGCTGCATATATCTGTCTCATTTACACACCTGGAGTTAGAGCATATACTGCTTGCCTCCAAGCTTCAAGTACATGCGGATACACTCTTTCATTTCCTTTCTCCTTCAGTGGTATGTTATTCTTCATGTGATAATAGCAATAGCTATGGTAAGCAGTAGGGAACACTTTGGGAACTTCAAAAACTAAACCGGTGCCTTGATCTGAAAGAAAAATGATACGCCTACTACATCCAACAATATTCTTCAGATTTTTAAGGAACCATTCCCAATTGTCACCATCTTCGCCTGAGACTATACCGTAGGCAATAGGGTAGAACTGTTGGTTACCATTCTTCGCTGTAGCAGACATCAAACACCCTCTAAACCTTCCTGTAAGGAAAGTCGCATCCAAATATAGCATCGGACGACAATATTGAAAGCCTTCGACATAAGCCCCATATGAAAAAAAAGCCGCTGAAACCTTATTGACGTATCATCTTTCTGAAAGTCGATAACGGAACCAATATTGGTTTTCTTTACCTTGTTGACATACCAACACAAGTCGCTGTAAGCTCTAACATCATCTCCATACATTTCTTGGTGCACCAACCTAATGCCATGGTATGCCTGCCCGTAGGTAAGAGATAAACCGTAGTCAACCTTGAATTCATCAACAACTGATTTTACCGACTTTTTAGGATCCATCCGAACAATGTCACTAACCAAACTTTTCACAAACTTTGCTGGAACAACTATATTACCTTTATCCATATAGCCAGCTCCACAATTGTGTTCTCCCACATACCTCTTCACCTCAAAAATTTGATTATCTTTCGAAATAGATATAGCATGGAAGCTCCACAAACAAGCATGGGTCTTGTAATTCTTGCAGAAACGGTGTACCTCCCCGGCTCAGATTTTAGAATATGGAATGGATGACGAGATTCAAAACATACCTTCCTAACAGCATGCCTAACTTCTTCAACACCATTTAGGAAAATCTGACCAACGCCTGTAATTGATCCAGGCCACATATCCGATTTCCTCTTCTTTACTGTCTCAATTGAGCCCTCATAAAATTCTACTACTCGTTTATCCTTTACAGTAGGAGAACATCTACTACTCAAGGAACTAGAAGAGGAAGACGAAGGTCCCATAGGAATGTTTTGACAAGTAAAAGATGTCGATGAAGAACATGGAGGGTATACTTGCTCCACAAATAGATCAAAGCTCACGTCATGGATACCATTGAAACCCCCAACCAAGGACCGAAGCCAAAAATCACTGTCAACATACAGTTCAGTCCCATCAGAATGCAAAAACTTAAAACGAAAGGAAAGTGGATCCAAAGAAGTCCATCGATCACACACTTGATGCTTTAAAAATTTCACGGTACTTTCATGTGTGACACGACAGGAAACTATGTCTCTCTTGAAACAAAGATTAACTAAACAGCTTGAATCCATTCCCCCCTGATAACATAAAAATAGAAGAGATCACAAAATAGAACATATATTTCTGACATTCTCCGTCTAAAACTGACGGAGCATGATCATTATCCGTCTAAAACTGACGGAGAATGATCATTCTGAATGGAAAATGGTCATTCTTCGGCCAATTCTAACGGAGAATGATCATTCTCTATAATCGTTACTCAGTTAATAATCTTCATAACAAATTCAAATTCAGCAAAAAATTTGCGACTGGACGAAGATGATGTATGAATTTCTATATATCTAAACTCTCACCTTATTTTAAGATCTATAAAAAGAAAAGAAGATGATCTCCTCTCCACAATTGACCTAATCGCCGAAAAACTTCAAATCACTCCACGAAGAAGAAGATGATGATGATGATGATGAGCGAAGTTCTACTGAAGAAAATCACAGTAAACAACGAACGATATTTACGATCTCTGCTGAAGATGAGAACAATAGAATTCAGATCTCTCGTGAAGAAGAAGAAGAAGAATAAAATCGCAATCCAAATCTGAGTTTGTGAAATCAGAATCATATATATATGACCAAATTTGCACGAAGGAGTATTTTTGAAACTATACAAATGACAATAGAGCATCAAAATGGAATCTTATAATATTTAACGTGAAAATATATAATTCTGGGCATTTCATAAAACCCACCATGCGGGTGGGTTTTTCATAAAAACTAACCCCGAAATTTGGTTTCACAGTAATTTCTAGTATAAAGTAATAAGAAAATACACCATATACGTTGTACATTACTTATCCTCCTCCAACCGAATCAATACTTAGTAGAAAAATGCTATTTTGCCTGCCCATGGGGCTGGCCCGCGCTGGCCCGCGCCCACGTGGCGGACAACCACCGGCCCCTTGCTAACTTGGGCACACCCAGACGGAGGAGCCAATGGGCGCATGGGGGCGGGCCAGCATGGGCCAGTCTCCCGGGTGGTCAAAATAGCAGCGTTGTACTTAGTAATGGGGTGCAAGTGGTTGTTGAACCATGAATTAATGAAAATCGAGACAATTTGTGGTTTGTAAGGGTGAATACATCTCATGAGATCCATATTTTTAAGAGTCTCTTTATCTAGTCCTATGTTTTCTTAATTTAGACCTGTCAACTGGGCCCATATGTAGGCCCAGCCCAGCACAACATGAGTCCGACCCGAAAATTGGCTCATGTGTCGGCCTGGCCCAATTAATCGTGGGTCCGGTTGGCCCACGGGAGTATATTTGGTCGTGTTGGGCCAAGTATATCGGCCCATAAGATAGGTCCGGCCCGACCCGATCCGACGTCCAAGTCCGGCCCGGCCCGGCCCGACCCATCCAAATATTTTAGGGTAAAGAGCTATTAAGACCGTTATAAATTTAGTACACTGTAACTACACTGCTTCGTTTGCTCGCCCTAGGTAAAGAGCTACAGAGAAATCAGAACTTAGGATATTCGAAACATAATTGACACTATAGATTGATAATAAAATCTTACTGTTTATGTACTTCGCCCGTGGGTCATGTATCGGGCTGGGGCCGTTGGGCTAAGATTTTCCATCCTTAGTCCGGCCCGGCCTATTGGACAGCTCTAGTTTTCATCAACCAATCTTTTACTATTTTTTGGTCAGGCCCAGACTTGATATAAGGTCTATGAGGCGGTTGTCTCAGGCCTAAAAGTTTAGAGGGCACCAATTTTTTTTGTTTATCATATAATATATGTACGTAAGTCCAATTTTGAACAAAAGTCCAACATACTAAATATAATCTTTTTAGTTCGCGTAAATAGATTTTTCATATACTATTTATTATTTTTCTTGAATTTTGTGTTGATAGTACTATTGTATCATCGTCGATGAAAATAATTATATGAACATTAAACTTTGAGGGCCCCACTTTTAGAGTTCACGGCATGTCTCAAAATCTAAAATTTGGCACTTGGTTTGATGACGACTGGAATAATTTTGTATCACGAGTTGTCGTTATGAACCAAGATCTACATTGCAAATAGTGACGAAGTTGCACGAGTTACGACCTACTAAACAAACATGAATGACATAACTTAATATGAACTTTGTTGCTAAAAAAAACTCCTTTCCAACAATGTCTCTAAAGAAATGCTATTGATATAAACCATAAAGAATTTTATTTGCAATGAGTTACAATTACAAACTATTAAGATATATATTGCTAGACAAACCAAATATGGAAACACATCGGATACAGTGTACATTTAGGATGCTTTTCCAACCTAATTAATATTTACCAATGGGTGGAAATGATTGTTGACTCTTGAATAAATAAAATTCAAATGTTTTTTTAGTTTGGAGGGTGAATACATCTCGCGACACCCATGTTTTGAAGTGTCTGCTTTAATTTGTGCACACTCACATCTGTCAATCTAGTTCAGTTGATAGTTGGAACAATTTTGCATCATGAGTTGCAGTTACGAATCAGATAAATCCAAATTGTAAATAATGACGAAGCTATATACAGAAGTTATGACATACTAGCCAAACATAAGTTATTTCTCACATCTTAAATGCGAACTCTATCCCTGTAAACCAATAATCCAATTCCAATAATGTCTCTAAAATATTAGTGAAATTCATTACAAAACGTAGCTAAATTCCATTACCAAGTAATACAAATGTGAACTTTGTTCATGAAAACCAATTATCCAATTCCAACATCTCTAAAATCATTGTAGATACAAACCATAGAGAATTTCTTTGTTATGTGTATCCATTACAAATAATACAAATACAAATTGCTACATAAACATAATAAGGAAATACACCATATACATTGTACATTACTTATTCTCTTCCAACCTAATTAATACTCAGTAATGGGGTGCAAATGGTTGTTGACCCTTGGATTAACAATAATCGAGACAATTTGTGGGTTGGAAGGGTGAATGCATCTCAGGAGATAAGTATCCTCTTTATCTAGTACATTCATCCTATGTTTTCATCTAGCAGCCTTTTACTAGTTTTGATGACAATTGAATCAATTTTGTATCACGAGTTGTTGTTATGAACCAAGATCTACATTGCAAATAGTGACGAACCTGCAAGAGTTGCGACCTACCAAGCAAACATGAATGACATAACTTACGTGATCTTTGTTCCAAAAATATACTACATTCCAACAATGTGTCTAAAAAAAACTACCATTACAAACCATAAAGATCGTCTTTAATTTATCGAACCTAACAATGAATAAAAAAAAATACAAATATTCATTCAATATATTCAACTCCTTTATTTTATTCATTTGTGATGAGATGAGTCAAAAAAAAGGTAATTTATAAGGGCACATGCAAAGTTGATCAGGGCTAGCCAAAAATAAATTTTGATTTATTTACAAGTTTGCTATTGAAAAAATTACTCAGGGCTAACCAATATGTGAGTATATAAGTCAACTTTTTATTTATTTTTTGCCTTCCTCTCTTTTCTCACAAGAAGAAGAAGAAGAACAACAAGAAGAAGAACAAGAACAACAAGAACATCAATTTTTTCAAACCTAGTTTATTTTGATTTTTTGCTCTCTTCTAATTTTCTAGATCTCTTTCTCCAAACCCTGATTTATTTTTCTTCTTCTTGTTTGGGCATTATGGATGAAACCCTAGTTGTAGAAGAAATTGGGTTATCAAATCTATCAAATCTATTAATCTATTAGTCTATTAACCAATTTTTCTTTATTAATAGAAGAATTATGCATGAAATCCTAATTGTTGAAGAAAACTATGGAAGAAATCCTAGTTGTAGAAGAATTGGGTTCATATCAGGACTGCCACAATTTCTGACAGTCCTAGAAGTATTGAGGACTGCAAGAAATTGTGGCAGTCTTGAAATAGACTCGATGTACAACAGGACTGCCACAATTGCTGGCAGTCCTAGAAGTACTGAGGACTGCCAAAAATTATGGCAGTTCTGAAAGGGACATGCTCTACATCAGGACTGCCACAATTTCTGGCAGTCCTAGACATATTGAGGATTGTCAAAAATTGAGGCAGTCCTGAAAGACACTTGCTGTACAGCAAGTTTCTTTCAGGACTGCCACCATTTCTGGCAGTCCTAAAGTCAAAATTTTCGAATGAAAAAAATATGTTAGGGTTTATTTCAATCTTGATAATAGAGTACAATATGCATTTTAGTGTTTATTTCCATGCATTCTTTGTGAGGAAAGAAGTATTTAAGCTTTATTTTAATGCATTTTAGGGTTTATTTAATTTTTTGGGTGTCATAAAAATTGGGAAAGAGAAGAAAACTAGGATTTTGATGGAGATGGTGATGATGGAAATAGTGGAGAAGAAGAAGAAGAAGAAGAAGAAGAAGAAGAAGAATAAGAAAAGAAAACTAGGGTTTTGATGGAGATGTGAGAATGGAAATGGTGGAGAAGAAGAAGATGGATAGAAGAAGAAGAAGAAGAAGAAGAAGAAGAAGAAGAAGAAGAAGAAAGTTAGGGTTTGTGAAGAGAGAGTGAAATTTAGAAAGGAGATTGATTTTTGGGGTTTGGGGGGTGTGGGGTTTGGACAGCCCCCTGAGTGTAATATTTGGATAGCCCGAGTAAAATCTCCCCAAATCCTGACTAGCCCTAATCCTGGCTAGCCCCGATCAAATTGTTATGTGCCCTTATAAATTGCCAAAAAAAAGCATACAATTTTTTATAGGAATCTAAAACAAATGTTAAATGTGCAATGTACAGATCGCTCGACGGAAGAAAGATCTCATTTTGTATGTCTTACCATACTGGGGAACAATAAAAAATCAGTGAACATTAGAAACACCAAGGTACACAAAAGATTAGTAATGGAGAAATTTTCTCATAAATTTGACTTTCTTTGATAGACGAATTGGTTCAATAATAAGCATTCCTTTGTTTATTAATTTTTGCAAGGTGAGCCTTTGTAAAACATAAATTGTTGGATACTTCTGATAAAAAGAAAGGAAAATTCTTGACTATTCAAGACTTGATGGAATCAAATCCAAGGGTCATTGGAATTTCATATATCCTTCGGTTCTACAAGAGAATTCTGATTTCTTGTCGAAAAGGCGAAGAAATAAATTTCGTATCGCATATAAGAAGGAAGTTTGAGTTTGATGCAAATGGCTAAAATATCTTATGCTTCATCTAATTATCAATCAAATAAAAAGTTATTCTACGTATCAATCCTTACATCTCCTACAACCGGTGGAGTACAAGCCAGTTTGCAATGAGTTACAATTACAAACCGTAAGGTACATATTGCTAGACAAACCAAATAAGGAAATATATTGGATACATTGTACAGTTGGGATGCTCTTCCAACCTAATTAATACTTACCAATAGGGTGAAAATGATTGTTGACTCTTGAAAAAAATGAAAATCAAGGTTTTTTTTTCATGTTTGGAGGGTGAATACATCTCACGACATCTATGTTTTGAAGAGGTTGCTTTATTTCGTGCACTCCCTATGTGTTTGCATCTGCCAACCTAGTTTAGTTGATAGTTGTAGCAATTTTGTATCATGAGTTTCAGTTACAAATCAGATAGATCAAAATTGCAAATAATGATGAAACTATACAAATTATGACATACTAGTCAAACATAAATTACTTCTTACCTTAAATGCGAACTCTATCCATGTAAACCAATACTCCAATTCCAACATCTCTAAAAAATCAGTAAAATTCATTACAAAATATAGTTGACTTCCAGTATCAAGTGTCCTGTCATTTCTATAAAAAACTTCGAGGGTGATGATGTATAAGTTTCTTTTCTACGTTGTATGGTTTAGATGGTGATGATGTATAATTTTTTTTTCTACGTTGTATGGTTTAGATGGGTTTTGATTTTATTTTTGATTTTTTCTTGTTTAAGATTCTTTACTTTTATTTGGTTAGGACTACTTATGTTCAATTTTGTGTTTTATTTTCTTATTCCGATTTTATGTCGCAAAAGATAAACTACAAAACTAATTAGTTCTTGACAATTAAGATAAAATTACATAGAATTGACGTTCTCTTAGTCAAGAAAATTGATTATCTTTAATTGGTAATTTCCTTCTATTTATTCTATTACATTCAATGCTTCTTTGTTCATAGATTTACCCCTAAATATTGGCTTTACTTTAATACTTAGAGGGGCTAAATGGCCAAAATTGGGTTGCTTTCAAATGAAGGGCACAATATGTTCATCCTCCTGATCTATGCTTACAAAGATATCAAAGGAGGGTCCTTTTAATCAATGCATGTGATTCCTATGTTATATGCTACATATACTACCATTATATTCCATCTTAGATATATACATATATGGTTGGCCACACCCATTATCCCTTGAAACTCATTATAACCATCTAACCAACACATAAACTCCCATGGCTGATATTTTTTGATAGATGACACGATCAATTCCCAAAATCAGGTATGTCCTTCATGAACTCCTTTCTACAAGTAACCCCACATTAGATATCAATTGGCTTCATGACTAGTGTTTTTGAGATGGACCACATCATTTTTCTTATTAAATATTTGTGTCCACCTCTCTCATTCTAAGAAAGATCCAAGTAGGATAGGATCATCTTGCCACACCTTAAGTGAGACATTAAAACCTACACTAATGTTCTGGATGATGCAAATTCAAAGTTATCAAAATAGTCTATTCACAAATTAAAAGTTAAAATTGAATATTACTATTCTTTAGGAAACTATTATTATATGCACTTAGATTACAAAAGGAAAAGAAAAGCCCAAGTACAACCAAAGGAATATTTTCATTGGATGATTTTTTTAATTAGCAAAAAGGCTCTAATGAGAACATACTAAAATTCTCTAAAAAAAAGACTTCTGATGCACATGGGTGGCTTTTCCAATCTAAAATGATTTGTTTCCTTACTGTACAACTGGATTTGGCATTCCTATTCTATTTCTTTTTTTTAGCAATAAAGTATTTTGCTGATTTGGCATAGTTTATGAATTCTTATGGTCACCCATGAGAATACAGAAAATAATTAGGTTGGTAAAATATATATATATATATATATATATATACATATATATATATATATATATATATATATTTGGTAATGAACTGTCGTTTTCTATAGTTTTTTTTTGGAATGAACTGTCGTTTTCTATAGTCTTGTGAGATAACTTTTAATTTATTCAGCATACCATTTATTTGTGTTGATTTTTTTCCAAAATTTTAGCACCAAAAAATAATTGGACACGGCTATCCGCACCCCATAAGCTGCTTAGCACATCCCAAAATTAAAAAAAAAAATTATATCCTACCCCTCCCCCCCTCCTCCCGACCCCTCCTCCTAAAAAAAAAAAAAAAAAAAAAAAAATCCTAGAGGAGGAGGAGGGGTCGGGAGGGGAGCGGGGTGGGAGGGGGGGGGGGGGGGGGGGGGGGGGGGGGGGTGGGGCTGTAGGATATGAATTTTTTTTTTTTTTTCTTCTTCTTAATTTGGGGTGTGCTAAGCAGCTCATAAGGTACGGATAGCCGTGCCCAAAATAATTATGTTAGCAATATTGATGAAGCTTCTAACAAGCTCACTCTTTAAGGCTTAAGATAAATTTCTTTCCCCTTTGAAACAACAAATGTAAAATAAATTTTTTATTCTGAATGTTTGTTGTCGTTGTTTGCGACTATTTAGGAAAGGGTCACATGACAGATGGACATGGAGAGATACAATTTTGGAGGTATATAAAGCATTTTCCTTCATATAACCAGTTAATATATCTACCTAAACACAACAAAAAAATAACTAACATCAAACTAATAAAAGCACGTGCGTTGCACATAAAATAAATTTTCATCTTTCTAATCTTATCAAAATATAATTTAAATATTTAAATTTACTAAGATTTATTTTATATATATATATATATATATATATATATATATATATATATATATATATATATATATATATATTAAGATTTATAGAAATTTAATTTAAATTTAATTATAATTATAGATATATGTGAATAAAAGAGAGGGTATTCGGAAGAAAATAAAAATAGAGTGTATTCCATTATGCGAAAGAAAATGAAAACAGTTAATTTTTTTTATTTTTTTAAAATTAAATGGTTAATGATATTATGGGACATTTTTTAAGCCGTTTCTAACATAATATAGTAGAAGATGGATAGAAAGAAAAGCTAATAAATTATAAATATTTGCATATTACATAGCTGAGTATTACCATAAAAGATAAAAAAAATAAGAATTCATGAAAACCTGCCTTGTACCTTGTGGATTTTGGAGGAAGTCAGTTACTGTCCTTGGCAGGAGGGGACTTTGTGAGAGTTAAAAAAAAATCAGTTGTTGCTTGTGTTTTGTTTTTTCTTTTGTTTCCTCAGAAATTACAGAAAAAAAATAGAGAGAGAGAATCTCTGTATCTATAAAGTGGAGAGAGAGAGGGAGAGTAAATAGAGAACACCCATTTGAGGAAATTGGAAATGAAAGGTTTCAATGGAGGAATATATAGAGAGAGAAGACCAGAAGTTGACAAAATATTTTTTTGCTGTCACTGTTCTTACTTCTTAGTAACTTCTTCATAGAGAGAGAAATGTTCTCTCTCTAAAATCTTCGAAACTCTGTTGTTCTGATCTCCTTGAACTTCCATCCATTTATTATTCTTCTCTCTCTCCTTTCTCAATCTGTTTATTACTGGGCCCCCCAACTACCCTCCCCCTCCCCCCCCCCCCCCCACCCCCCCCCCCCCCCCCCCCTCCCCCCACCCCCCCAAAAAAAAAAAAAAACAAAGTCCTTCTGGTTTGTCACTGTTGTTGTGATCCTCTCATGGAGCCAATTCTTCCAAACTATGGTGCTGGTTTCCTCCCCAGATGGGCTCTGGATGCGAAAAATGAGGTAAAGATTGAGTTTTGACTGCTTTTTTGGAGTTTCCCTGTGGTTTTCTGATATTGGTCATGTCAAATTTTGGAAATTTATGTGTTTTTTTTCGTCATTTTCTATGGTTTCTGGACTTGGGTTCTGATGGGTCATGCTTAGATTTTCTTGTCTGGCTTGCCAATCCAATAAAGTTCGAGTCTTTAATTTGTATGAATAACTTGATTTGAGTAACAGTTAATATTGGATTAGTTGAGTGTAAGATATTGCTGTGTGTGATACTCTTGATAACTGGCACTGCTTGCTTTCCTTATTTCACATTTGGGTGCATTTTAGTTGCTAGAAGTGCAAAAAAATTAATTACTGGTATTGACAATGTTGTTTCTCAATCTTACACATATTGCATTGTCATTTCAGGTTACAGAATAGGCTGCATTCCAATTCAACTTCAGAGAGTTGATTAGTATGGAGTTCGAGACCCGATTTGATCGCAACTTGGTAGGAGATTCGCTACTTCTTTGAGTTTGACTCCTTGAGGACTCATTTTAATTTGCTGAAATCTTCTCCAGTCACTCGCAACTTTACGATTTAATGCCAAAATTCCCCCCCAGGCTGTTGCCTTCTTGAAGGGTAACTATTTAACATAGTTTCGGATCACAGTTTCATAGAATTTTGCTTGTCGAAATATTGGTTTTTATGTTGTCTTAATTCTGTTTCACTCTTCATATTAGTAAGTATCCCATTAATGTAGCTTATGCAATTTATCTAGTCGCTCGTTTGTAATGTACATTGAACTCCTATATGCCTCTGCTCCCGATGAACATACAATACGGCCATAGGTTGAGTTGTAGTTTCGGTTTATGCTGGTTTATCTCTTATAAACTGTGGAACGGGAGAATTCACAACCTTACAATGACAATCACAATGCACGAATACCGTAATAATAGCAACAAGAACGAAACATAAATTTAATGTTGTGTAACCAAAATCGGCCTACGTCCACGGGACAAGGAGAGAATACTTTATTGAATCAATGAGAAAAAACCTTACAGAAATAACACAACAAATACCGTATGTGAAACTCTCCCTACGGGGATCTCCAACCGATACTGATATTGAAACAGCCAAAATTACTGAATCCAACCGATTCAAAAACACCGAAACCTCCTGAAATCTCCAAATTACGATTTAGATCCGATACTACGAAGCATGTTTGGGATGCATCTACAGTTTTTTTCTTTGAAGTTCTTCAAATGGAGCAACACATCAATGGCACAAGGTTAAATGCGTCATAGGTTGCAATTTGATGTTCTTGACAAGCTCTCATGCATTGCTTGCGGACGGATGTTAGCATAGGGCAAATACAGCCAATTCGGGTTGATTTCGAGATTTTGATTAAAGGTAGAGTGTGATCATGTGATGTCTTCATGTTTTTCTCTGAAAGGCAATGGTGAGGATTAGGGTGGAGCATGGGACACACGTGGTTTGCGTGCAATATCGATATAATTTATCGTTTGAGAAGATAAAAGTTTTTTTATTTATTAGAGTTCGAGAATAATGGTAGTGCCAGTTGGTGCATTGGAGCGAGAAGTGAGAGAGAGAGAGAGAGAGAGTCGAGGTGAAAATTGTTGATTAGTAACTCATACCTAGAAACCATGAATTTGGAAATCATATGACTTGAGAGCTACCTTTGATTCCAATTTTGTCAGTATCATTCCGAGTGTATAAGATCTCTTTGTAAAGATTCTTTATAGTCTAGATCAACTTGGAGGTTACTCCTTGGTTGCATAAGCTTAAACTATACATCTGAAAGATGGGTCTGCCAACCTACCAAATGTCCGCTAAGGATTTTATGGCATGTCACCCTCCCATGCTCATAGTACCTTGACTAGGATTTTGGCACCAACACCGAGGGCTGCCTTCAGGTCGACAATCGGTCATAAAAATTGTCAAAACCTATTTTGGAGCTTCCTTATGTTCCATAGCCGACACCATTAGGATGATAAATGGCTTGGATGATTATGATGATGAGATTCTATTATTCGAAACACGAGGCTGTATATGTTAGGAGCCAGACTGATTCTTTTATTAAGTGTGAACTGTCGTATAAGAGGAAATCTATTTTATATGGAAAGCAGCTGGCCAAAATTGTATATATACAAAACAAGCATAAACAACATACATTATAGGAAAAAGTCATGTTGTTGCCAAAATGTGCTTCACAGGTGTGCAAGGTTCAAAACTCGGTTCCATTATCAGTTTTGGGTCCTTAGAGCATCATTAGTAAGGTCCAACCCATTTTCTAGATTCTAGATTTAGAATGTAGGAGCTCATTTTGTAGAATAGTAAGATCCATCCTAGGTTTCAATTTTTAGATTTTCAGGTCCAACCCACCCATAGGAGCTATAGGTTGGGCCTGAGAATTTCTAGATTCAGAATGTAGGAAATCATTTTGTAGAATAGTAAGTCTCAATTTGGAGCCCAATTCTAGATTTACATTATTTTTCTCACTTTAATTTTTGACCACACAATCTTTGGGACCAAAACTCATTTTATCATTTTTTACTATTCTCATACAAACCCAACCCATTCTACATTTATTTCCTTTTCAAAATGTTGGACCTCGAGATGAAATTTTGAGCACCATCTACTAATGATGCTCTTACTATGACTATCAGCTTAGGCGGTTTCTGTAATTTGAATTGTTTCGGACCATCCAATTCCAATATGCAGCGCTCATGACTAAGACGAATCGGTTTCGGTCACTACTTTAATGCGTTTAACAGACTAGATGTATAGTAGTTTCATTAATTTCTAGGAGTGCTTTACTGATTATCAGTTGATAATGGGTTCTTATGGGACGTGAGTTATATGTCAGGTTACCCTAGAGTGGTCAAGTTGTCATAATGTAGGACGATCATTCTCCAAAGAGTCTCACGATCCGTAGGACATCTTTGATAGCTCTTTCTCATTATCATGTATATATCAAGGTTCGCAGTATCGGTATCGGAATAGGTATTAGACCCTTACTATAAGTATCGGTATCGGCACTATCGATAATTTCGGATCGGAGTATCGGAATTTTTGATATCCTAAAACAAATAATTATTAAAAGTTTAGAAAAAATATTTTATACATTTAGACATAATTTAAGTATTTTTTGTGTTGTTTCTTATTAGTTTTAAAATTCAATAAAATAATAGTCAACCTTGTTGATTGGCTTACCTACAATAAATTAAAGTTTTCTTTATTTATATGCTTTTACACCCTTGCTAATGGGTCTTTTTCGTTCAGTTTTTTCTACCGAATTAACTGGAAAAGAGATCCCAAATGTCGCTAAGGGTCATTATCGATAGCGGTTGGTATCAGAATGGGACATCCCAAATCGTATCGGTATCGACTGTATCGGCTGATACTGCAAACCATAGATATATTGAATTTAATTGCTATAAGTAAAGGATGAGTTAGCTCCAATCTCTTACAACATTTGACACGAGAAGTTAAGATATGTTTTTTAATTTACTCTCAACAGGTATTAAGGGCTTTTATACGAACACCTTCATTGAGCACACACCAAAATATTGATTGTGAGCTTCGCTTCTGGCAGGCTATCGCCGACTTGAGTGCTTCTCTAAATGTGCGGTAAAACTGGTTAACTGAACTCAAATGAACATTGTATCTGTTGTGTTTAACATCTGCCAGAGTCTATAACACCTATCAGCTATGAAGCAAGGATGCTCCAAAATCAATGCCTTCTCCCACTTTTTCTATATAGGACACCTATCGGATACGACACATATACTCCTAAATATCCTTAGGACATGCCAAGGTTGGTAGCATGTGTCACGACCCGCTCCCAAATAATTGGGTACGAGTATGTATCCAAGTTCAGCCTAAGCCACAACATCAATTGGTAGTACGTTGTCTAGGTCTATCATTATACTAGCATATTCATCATATAATATCCACAGTCTATCAATCTATCCTCTACCTAAGACAATAACTAAGAAATGACTGAAAAACATAAGAACGAAAATGTCTTTTAACCTTTAAGATATCAGAAGAGAAAGAAAACCATGAACCTCAAACAAATCACGATCTTTGCATACCAGAGTAAGTCGTCTAAAAACTATCAACATTATGCAATTAGGATTGCTGCAAAATAAAGTAATTCACGCTAAAGCTACAAGTAAAATATATGTGAACGTGGATACGGAGAAATATATTAAAAGCATGTAAGATTATAACAAGGATAACTACTAGCAATATGTGACCACTACGGATAACAAGAAAATGCAAGAATATAAATTAGGAATCTGTGTACCGTGTTTTAGAATTTTACGTTTTGCATGTGGATGGCAGTGGAATAATACGTTAGTCTATATGTGTCGTGCATGATTGATATCCAACAAGATTATACAAGAAGGAATTTGATCAAGACGTACTCCACATGCCTACTTATAGAATTCTTCCTCCAAGTCTCATTGACCCATCGAGTTTTGTATATGTGCATGTATGCTTGAAGGATTGAGGTGTATCAAGAAGTGACAAACATTGACTCTTGGATGTTTTAGTTGTATATATGGATAATAGTTGATCAGCATACAAACTCATAGTAGAAAATGAATAATGGGATAATTTTATTGATGGGCTACTACTTACTACTTATACAGATTCCAACTCCTCTTTATACTACATTTTCCAATGTGGGACTGAAGTCCCTTATTGATTCTCAACACTCCCCCTCAAGATGGACGATAGATATTAATCATCCCCATCTTGTTACATAGCTTTGATAGACTCAATGAACTAAGACCTTTAGTCAGACAGTCTGCAACTTGTTCTTCTGAGCGAACATGGTCAATCTTCAGTATCCCTTGTTCCAGCTTCTCCTTGATGAAGAACCGATCGATCTCGATGTGCTTCGTTCTGTCGTGTTGAACTGGATTGTTGGCTATACTTATTACAGCTTGACTATCGCTCAGAAGATGTAACGGTGCTCCCTTATCCAGCTTCAACTCTGTCAGCAGTACTTTCACCCACAGTAATTATGACACTCCCAGAGCCATTGCTCTGTATTCTACTTCAGCTGACGACCGTGCTACCACTGACTGTTTCTTGCTTCTCTATGAGACCAGGTTTCCTCCTACAAAGACACAGTACCCCGTGGTAGACCTTCTGTCGTCTATGCAACTCGTCCAGTCTGCATCGCAGTATCCCTCAACTTCTATGTGTCCATTCTTCTTGAACCATAGCCCTTTTCCCGACGTCCCTTTCAGATATCTCAAGATCTGAAACACTGCTTCCATATGACCCATTCTTGGATCATGCATGTAGCGACTCACTACACTCACTACAAATGGGATATCAGGACGAGTGTGCCCCAGATAAATCAATCTTCCTACAAGTCTTTGATACCTTTCACGATCAACTGGCTCTCCTGCTTCTGCTTCCAACTTGCACTTCTGGTCAATCGGAGTGACTGCTGCTTTGCATCCTAGCATCCCTGTCTCCTTTAGCAGATCTAGTGCGTATTTTCTTTGTGAAAGAACAATTCCTTGTTCGCCGTCACACACCTCGATACCCAGAAAGTACCTTATTGCTCCTAAATCCTTCACCTCAAACTCCTTCGCGAGTTTTGATTTCAGCTTAGTGATCTCGACCTCATCATCACCTGTGATTACTATATCATCCACATATACAGCAAGTATAGTAATGTGGCCTCTTGCATGCTGAAGAAAGACTGTATGATCTGCATTTGTTTGATGGTATCCCATGCCAGTAACAGCCTTTCTGAATCTGTCGAACCAGGCTCGAGGAGATTGCTTGAGCCCGTATAGCGACTTCTTTAGTTTACACATTTTTCCACGCGACGTCCCTCCGTCTGATTCTGTCACGTAGCATCCTGGCGGAAGCTCCATGTACACTTCTTCTTGCAGGTCCCCGTGGAGAAAGGCATTCTTAACATCTAATTGGTATAGCTTCCACCCATAGTTTGCTACAACGGAGACCAGAGTTCTTACCGTGCTCATTTTCGCTACCGGGGCAAACGTCTCATCATAGTCGATGCCACATAATTGTGTGTATCCTTTTGCAACCAACCTCGCCTTGTACCGCTCTACTTTTCCTTCTGGTGTCTCCTTCACCGTGTACACCCATTTGCATCCCACAGTTTTCTTTTCTTTGGGTAATGGAACCAGCTTCCATGTCTTATTTTTCTCTAGTGTCCCAAGTTCTTCCATCATTGCAGCTTTCCACCTTGGATCTTTCTTTGCTTCCTGCCAACACTTAGACAAAGAAGTAGAGTCTAACGATGCAATGAAGGCTCGATAATTCGGAGAAATGTTAGAATAAGACAAGAAATTGGAAATGTCATGTTCATAATCATCATAACGACTAGGAGCCTTACCCGCATTGATGCGAGAAGATCTCCTTAAGGGAGCAATAGGTGGTGGAGAGATCATACCATCCGAGTCAGAGAGATCCGTATCAGAATCAGAGTGATTCAGTGCGGGGGCAACATCTTCAAGAGTTGGGGCAGGAGTAGACGAGGGACTTGGTACAGTAGGCAATGGGCACGACACAGTAGGCAATGGGCACGACACAGTAGGCAATGGGCACGGCACAGTACTGGACTTCTGTTGTCTCCTTCTGTAGACTTGTAGCTCCTTTTCCCTTGTCTCCCCCTGCGTAACATATGTATCTTCTTTTTCATTCTCCGTATCAGAGTCACTGCTGTCTTTCCCTTTCGTCCAATTTTTCACGACCGGACACGGGACCGATCCGACTACCACGTTTGGACTTATTATCTCCCCCTCACGTCTAACACCCTCTGTGTTAGGTGTGTCACCAAACGCCGAACCTGCATCCGAACCATAGTATGGTTCCAGTTCTCTGAATGTAACGTCCATGCTAACAAACATCTTTCGCTCAACTGGGCTCCAACATGCGTATCCCTTTTGAGTCGCTATGTACCCGACAAATACACACTTAATCGCTCTTGGATCCAGTTTGCCAACTCCTGGCCTATTATCTTGGACAAAACACACACACCCAAATACTTTCGGAGGAACAGTGTATGTAGTTGATCCAGTAAGCATCTCTAACGGTGTCTTCCAGTCCAATATCTGAGACGGCATTCTGTTGATGAGATAAGAGGCCGTCAATACAGCTTGCCCCCATAACTGTTTCGGGACATTCATAGCCAGCATTATCATCTGTGCGACCTCCAGCAGGTGCATGTTCTTACGTTCGGCCACACCATTTTGTGCCGGTGTATAGGCACATGAAGTTTGATGTAGTATTTCATGAGTAGATAAATACTCAGCAACCCTCTTATTAGTATACTCCGTCCCATTGTCAGACCGGAAACACTTAATTTTAACGTTATATTGTGTTTTCACCCGTCGATGAAAATCCTGAAAAGCCTCAAGGACGTCACTTTTATTCTTCATAAGGTAGACCCAGGTTACGCGGGTATAACAGTCAATAAAAGTGACGAACCATCTAAAACCGTGAATACCGGTTGTAGGACAAGGGCCCCATACGTTCGAATGTATCATATCAAATACAGCGGAACTTCTATTTTCTGAGCTCGCATACGAGCTCCTGGTATGTTTTTCCAACTCACATGCATTACAAAATAACTTCTCTTTATTAGCCCTTTGATATAAGGACGGATACATTCGACTAATAACTTGAAAGGAAGAATGTCCGACACGCTGGTGGTAGAGTAGTAATTCGTCTTCTACACTGCGACGTGAAGCGTCCAGTTGTGCGTCTGCTACTAGAGATGCCAATGCTTCGTCCAGTCCGGTCCTGTCCAAGTACCACGGCCCCTTATGTCATGTGCCAGTCCCTAGTCGTCGTCCTGTCCCCTTCTCCTGAAAAGTCACCGTAGGAATGTCAAAGGAAACAGTACAGTTTAGGTCAAGGATAATGGCACTAATAGATATAAGATTGACAGAAAAAGATGGAGCATGTAAGATATTGGTGAGAGTGAGGGAATGGGTGCATGCGACAGTGCCTTTATCCATTACAGGTCTGGAGGTACCATCAGCAGTCTGAATGCTCTCCGACGTCGGTAGGTGAGTATAGTCCTGGAACTCACCGCGGGACCCCGTGACATAGCGAGATGCCCCAGAGTCCATAATCCAACTTGGCTGATGGACAGATGCAAGAGCACGCGCATGTATACCTGTGCTGGTTTGGGCAAAGCAAGTGATGTGATCTCCTGAGATAGATGACGTCCCAGGAGTAACTTGACTGTCGTCCGAACCCAGCTTCGTGCCTCGTAACCTCGCAATGAACTCCCTCTCAAGAGGGGTTATTTCAGCCAATTGAATGTCTTCCCCTTCTTCCGTCAGATTTGCTTTGTGTCCTCCAAAATAATTTTCCCTTCTACCAGCATATCCTCCTCTACCACCACGACGTCCTCCACGGTCTCGTCCGCGATCATTTGACTGACCTCGCAGGGATTTTGTAAAAAATCTAATGTAATGTTCTGAGTCACCACAGTTGTGGCAAACACCGCCCGCAGAGGGAGGCTGATTGAAGACGGTAAGGACAGACTTTTCAACAGCAGCTTGCTCCCCCTGGAAGTAGTCCTTGTTGGGCATCAACTTCAATCGAGCTTCTTCTTGTGCCATGGCAGCTATGGCTTCTTCTAAGGTTGGAAGCGTGGGTTGTGCGAGTAGTACATTCCTTCTCTGCTCAAACACAGGGTTGAGCCCCTTCAAAAACTTCATCATCCGTTGCCGCGAAATATACGCCCAGGAACGTCTGAAAATGCTTCGCAAATGTCGGTTCGACTTGTGCATCTTCCATCCCAAGAGGATCATAGTGATACAGATCAGACCAGTACTTCTTTAACAGGGCTGCGTACTCAGAGATGGTACGTTCGTCTTGTGCCACCCTATCGAGTTCATCCTGTAGTTGGAAGACCCGCATAGGGTTGCCCGAGCCGGAGTACATATCCTTCAAAGTCCGCCAGATATCAGCAGCACCCTCCATTGCCTCTAAATTGTCCGACACCTGGTCGGTCAAGGAGGCTGTCAACCACCCAGCCACTACATTGTTGACAATCTCCCAAATAGCAAACTTCTTTGAGGAGGGATCAGTAGGCGCCTTGGTTTGGCCATTGACATATCCAACCAAGCCACGTCCCTTCAACGTCCGCATCGCCTGCCGCGACCATTTCAAGTAGTTGGACGTTCCTTCTAGCTTCGTCCCCAGCTTTTCCAACTTTCCCATTTTGTAAGGTGACGGATCCACATCAGTATGGGTCACACTAGGGGTCGTCTCGGTCAATCTCTTCGACAAGATATCATCAACCAAGGCCTGCTGTCAGTTTTCCAGCGATCAAATCCATGGCCTCTTCAACTGTATCTCTAGTCGGCGGCGACGGCTGCTAACTGCTAGTCGTCGTCTTCGTCGGCAGCTTCGTCGTCTTCTACTCTACGAATGCGCTATAAACGTGGCCAACACCGGCGCGCGCATGTAGAGTGCGTCATGACACAGGAGAAAACACGACCATTCTCCGTGGAGAAAATACGATCATTCTCTATGTAGATCCCGATGTGAAGATCGGAGAACAAATAAAGCATGTGTTCATTTGTTCATTCCAGACGGTGTAATCTAGGAACAGAGGGGGGACAAATAAAGCATTTGATGTCCCTCTGTCTTCGAAATATACCTTTTTTTCTTCTTTTTCTCTTTTTTTTTTTACAAAACAACAAAAAAAATTACATAACAAAAAAGATTACAAAACAAAAAAGATCGGGGGGGGGGGGGGTCGCCGCTGGAGCCGGGGGGGGTCAGCCGCTGGAGCCAGGAGGGAGGGGTGCCGCTGGAGCCAGGAGGGAGGGGTGCCGCTGGAGCCGGGTGGGGGCGCTGCTGTCGCCGGATGAGGAAAAAAAAATTTGGGGGGAGAGGGGTGGATGGTTATGGCTCTGATACCAAGTAGAAAATGAATAATGAGATGATTTTATTGATGGGCTACTACTTGCTACTTATAGAGGTTCCAACTCCTCTTCATACTACATTTTCCAATGTGGGACTAAAGTCCCTTATTGATTCTCAACACTCATCGAATTGTAATTGTTTTTACTTGATCATTGTTTAATAAAATAAGATGGAGTAATTGTTGATGTTGGATTTACCTGTAAGCTTTGATTATGTGACCCTGGATATGGTATATGTGGATTTTTGTTGCATTCGGTTTAGCGAATGTGAGAATTCTTTATGAGACCTTGATGAATGTGATACAAATGGAGTTGATAGTTAGTAAGAATTGCTAAGTTGATCGAAAACTATATCGTAATGGATTTTACAAAGTAGACTCAATCGAATGAATTGTGAAAATATTGTTACCTTATTGATTAGCTAATAAGTTAATTTATTGGACCGTACGGATAAATTGAACGCATGAAAATTTGAGTATAAGTTGGAAATGAATTGAGAGCAAAGATCGTAAATGATGGATGGTTGAAGTTAAGCTAAATTTGATTTGCGATATGGAATAGTTAACTCTGTTGCATGAGCAAATTGGATACGAAGAAACTTGAGTACGATATAAGAATGCAAATTGGAGTAAGCTTATGAAGTTATTTGATTAATTTCATCAATTCTGGTGTAAGTCGAGAATAAAGCTTTGTTGGATGTAACCCTTTGAGAAACGATCTTTTGGTAGATAGACTTTGACCTTAGATTGTTGGTTGTTTCTTTGTTAGCGGTTGGTCGGCATTGGTACATCTATTGTTCGGATTGGAATTATTTTCATTAATTGGGGTAGAGTCCATTAGATTGGACGGTTTGTGGTTTGGTTCCGAGGTAAGAAATAAGTATGGATCTTAGCAGTCGTCCATCTTAGATGTGTCACCACAATAATTAGGTTTAACTTGTGGGATAGCTAGTCTTAGAGACTTGGCGTAAGAGACAAGGTGACCGTTGGAGACCCACATGATGATCTTAATGATGTTGCATGAGAAATAGTGGCGGTGATTAAGACTTGATTACTATATATTGAGAGGTAAGTCTAATAATTGATTTTGGTTTCAAAAATATAATTGATTGCCTTCGGATGGAATAATGAATTATATTGGGTTTGGTTGGTTGAAAAGTTATCTTGTAGTTAATTTTGTTGATTAATAATCAAGTTGGAATTGACGGATAAAATTTCTATGAACTATTTCATGAAATTTTACTCTTAGCAAGAGTTATTATAGTGGGGTGATCCTCGGTTAAAATGTTGTTAGATTTTAATTGGTGCTATGCGAGATAATATTGTTCTGGTGAATAAGTTGGAAATTTTTGGTAGCTACATGTAACAATTGAATTTTTTTGTTTGATGGAGTGTTACTATTGAGCTTTATTAATTTTGGTATTATGGACCATGACATGGTTGAAAGGGAACTTAATGGTAAATGGATTCGTCGGAAATTGGATTGAGACTCAAATTGGGTAATATTGGCAATGAAAACATGTGCAAACGCGACAGACACTGTTAAGTGATTTGAATTGACTAAGAGCCTTCCTATAGCTGAGGAAATTCTTGGAGATCGGACTTGTTATGAAATGATAATTCTTGTCAAAATAATTTTAGACTCTTACGAATGAATAAATATTGATAATTGATATTGAAAATTTGATATCACTAAGCTTGGAAAGTTGATAGAAATTTCGAAGTGAGTAATTTGAAATGATTTGGAAAATTTTCAGATTACTTGTGGTTTTATACTTGAGTCGGAATCGAAGTAATAGTTGGTTTTATTCTCAATTTGATCGATAAATAGCTGAATAGATCGAAACAATGTCATAATATTTCGGGTTACTGATAAGAGATGAAATGGACGAAATTACTATAAAATGGATGGAAATTGCACTACAGATTCTTGAGAACTTGGTTATGGTCGGGTTAAGTTAGTCTCCTTGTTTCGGAATGGCTTTAAGTACGGTGACTAGATGAGTTCCTATGCTTGGTAGTCCCTGAAGAAAATATGTTGCAGTTTAGTGGCTGTAGTGATTGCGAGAGAATAATTGCATTTGAGGCATGCTATGAATGAAGACAAAATATTATCTATATGCTGACCGAAATGATGTTTGTGAACTTTGGGAATGGTTAGGTCGAAATTTGTGTTCAAAAGAATTGACTGAGACATGAAATTGGTTCGTACTACTAGAGTTAAAAGAAGTCTATGCTAGAGAGACATCGAAGGGGATAGACAGAGATGTTGCGAAAACTTGTTGAATTAATAGGTATAAGAGCTTGGTGCAATGAGTATGATAGAGCAGCAAACACGAAAATATGTGAAAGAGATGTGGTTATGGTTTTGAATTGTGCAGAAATAGTAGTGGAAAATCATGTGTTCCTAAAGAACCCTTATGTTAAAAGAATTATGAGAATTGATACTAAAAGGTCAAGTTGGGCCGAGATTATTGGTGCCTATAGATGTTTGAAGAGAGTTGTGTATGTAGCTTGTTTGATTTCACTACGATTGGCATTGGCTGAAGTACACAATACTCTCTGTTGTCAAAATTTTGTGTACGATTCAAGCCAAGTGGTGAGCTGAGATCAAATGGAGCTGCATAGAGAATTATTGTGTGCTAAAAAAATTGTGCAAGTATTGAACAAAGAAAAGAGATGGTAGATTGAAAATATTTGTAATAAATTCAAGTACATTGACGAGATATTAATCTGTCAAGGATTCAACGTGGGATGATGAATTAGAACTGAATGAGAAGTTTCTTGATGATTCAGTTGATGGAGTGGAATGAGTTTATTCTTTTAGTTTTGAGGACGAAACTTTTTTTGAGTGGTATATATGTAATGTCCAACTATTTGCTGTGCATTATGCTGGCTTATTGGCTTAAAGGGCCTAGCTTGATTTGGATCCACGAGGGGGAATAATTTAGAAAGCTAGGTGATTGAGATGGAAAGTTATTTTCAGATAAAGGTGGGTGGCGTTAATCCTTCGCTCCTTTATCGTCACGCTTAACAAAATAATTAAGTTTGTTTATGCGTTGTGTTTTTGGATGAATGATACCTTAATAAAAGTTGTAAAAGATAAGAAGATAAGTAAACACATTGATATTAGCCTGCTGTAAAAGAATGATGGTTATGTTCTATTATTGTGACAAAGGTTTGGGTTCGTTGAGTTGTTATTTATGGTAAGTCCCTGAATTTGGCGGTAAAAGTTAAGTTTCTGGATTGGGCGGTAAGAAATACGAGCTATGGCTCTAGAAAATGTGGTAAGACAAATGAGAATTGTGGCGTATTTATTGAAGTCCTATTATTATGCATGATATGTTCTTTTTATAAGCTAATATTGTGTATGCATGTGCATGGCTATGGACAACTTGTGTACAAGGTTTTGTTATCTCGAACGGTATTCCAAGGATACAAAATCGATTCGGCCTAGGAGAAATAAGGATAATTAGTGTTGAAGTACTAGCACAAGAATTATTTGGCCTTTAATAGCGCTCGTTACCTTGCACTGAAAGGATTGTCGTATTTTCCACAGAATAGTCCATAGGGCTTGTGTCCAGTGACCCTCATATAGACAAAGAACATAGCTAATGATGTCTCATGTAGGGAAGAGTAAGTTAATACTCGTGACAGGAAAGATCATCGATCGTGGGTAAGAATTACCTAGTGGTGGTGGTTTATATGCTTTTACATTCCTATCATATATGAATTATAAATTGACCCTAATGCAAGAATTACTCTCACATAATTATTGTGTTGATTTACGTGAGTCGGTTTAGCATCGCTCACTAGTGCATTCTCCAATATACTGAAACCCTCCTCCACATGTAAGAGGAGCCGCTTGGACAGTTCTGAGACATCAGAGAATTTGTTGGACGAGTTGAAGCTTTTCTTGTAAAAGATGTTATCTTATGTTATAAAGAACATATTGTATGGAACATTGTAAATCTTCTGTACTAGTGAGTTGTAAGCCAAGTTGGAAAAAAAAATCAGTTGGCTATTGAGAGCCTTTGTATTCCGCTGGCAGTCTTTATACTCCGCTGCTATATATATATATATATATATATATATATATATATATATATATATATATATTGCAAATGACCTCTAGCCTAGTGGTTAAGAGAGATGCATGCGGCCCGAGTGGTCAGGAGTTCGAATCCCAGTGGGAGCGATTCCAGAAACAATTTACCTGGTTCCAAAATATATATATATATATATATATATATATATATATATATATATATATATATATATATATATATATTGTGACTTTAGTTTAGCTGCTTATTTCTAGTGCAATGTCCTTTTTTTGAGATAAATTATCAACTGTGGATTTTCATGTCTTGTACAAGTATAATTTAGACTTGTATGACATCACGTTCAGTGATGACTATTCGGTTCTACGGAACAGTGGGTATCCTAAAACAACAAAAGCAATCTATGGCTACCGACGTTTAAGTCGTGGCCGTCGGCACAAAAATCAAGGCCAAAATTTAGGTCAAAAATTGTCTCTGAATCTAACTGCCTATAGTTTTAGGTCTCCTCGATGCGGACGTGTTATATACTCAAAATCGTAATTCGAATTTGTATGTGGAAGATACAATCGTTTTAGTGTGATTTAACAAACCTACTTCGCACATCGTGTCGTGGTGTACTGGTAACACCACCGTGCACCGGGGGTGAGGGCCGGGTTCGAGTTCTCCCTCCCACGGAGGTGGCTGGGTGGCGGTGGCCACGGCCTCCGGGCCAAGGTCGGGTGGAGTCGTCCACCGACTTTGGTTTTAAGAAAAAGAAAAAAAAAAAACAAACCTACTTCGAGATAATTTTCCTAGGGGTTTCACTTCTAACAAATCGAGATAATTATGAAAATTTAATGGCAGAAACTAAAGTAAGTCTTGAACCAAAAAAATTTACGGATCCAGATTTTGACTTCCGGGCTAGGAGTTATGATCTCCACAAAATTGTGTGCGCGGATTTGCGGCACAACGATTTGGGAAAGTCATAATAAATCCTAAAAATCTGCAAAAAAAAATCAAATAGTATTTATAATAAAATAGTAGGCATCCTAAAATAGTTTCCTACAAATTTTTTCCTAAAATTGAGGTCGAAAATGTGGTGAATTTCTCCTTGCAAATTCGTCCATAAGTTGTTGGAAATCGCAGAAACAAGGGGAAAGAAATAATCTAGGAATTTAGAAATTCTAATATATATATATATATATATATATATATATATATATATATATATATATATGGAAAAGAAAAATACAATCGCGGCTACTAGTCCTTAGCTGACTAGGAGTCGCCTTAAACATGTGTCTAGGATCTCTCCAGCGATGATCATGCGGTCCACAATTGTCAAGTGCCCGCGTGGCCGCAACTTAAAGCCATTGGGTTGGCTGATCAGGCCCGCGCTTGTCCCCATGTAGTGCAACGCTTTCGCTGACGCGTAGACCAAGGGAATTGGATGCAAGTTTTGAGTTTCTCTTTCTTTTTTATTTTCTTTTATGTTTTTCTTAATTAGTTTTAACTAAATTAAATTCAAATAAATAACAAATGTATTATGAAAATAGCTAAAATTTAATAAAAATTATTGTATACTATTTGAAGGTTACACACCAAGTTTGAACTAAGTATCGTGTAAAAATGTCCTGTAAAAAAATTCTAAAAGTTATCTAGATAATAATTTTAATTACTTAAAAATCCAATTAATTCGCTTTCTCGTTATTAAAAACAGGAACTCAACTTAGAAAATTTTCGGACTTAGTTTGTGGTTAAGTTAACCTATGTTTAGGTTTTGGTGTCATTCAGGTCTCATGGTTGCCTGCAGTAGTTTTTGCAGTTCACTGATTTACCACTATTTCTAGTATAAATTATTCTAATAGTTCTTTAAATTTTTGATGAGTCCTAGAATATCTATTAATCACTAAATTGAGTTACTCTAGGGTTCTAGAGCGCTATCTTCAAGTTGTAGGTCTTAGTTATTAGTTACAGGTTTAGAAGGGTCGTCGTGATCGCCCCGAATCACAAATGCGATTATCATGTTTCAATAATGGTCAGTGGCTTTTAGGGTTTTCCCAAACAAAAATAAAATTGATTTTTTTTTTCCACATTCTAATTAGGATTTGTAGGGTAGCAAATGATGTCGTTGTGTTTGTATCATGTTGTATTTGTGTCGTACAATAATCTCGACCATGTCCCCCTATGGGAATCTTTTGGTTGTTTAGGTCCAAATAATCCTATGACACTTCCAATTAAGAAGGGTTCCATACCAATTATAATAGTGATACTGTGAACCATGATTTCCAACATCCTTGGATATTGGCACAAAGGTCAACATCGGATACTTATTTGTAACTCTTGAGTGAATCCTACCTTTTAACCTAAACTAGTAACAACAAACATACTCTCCTTGCATTTTTCATGGTTCATAGTTAGGTTTAATCAATTGAGTCAATTACTTTGTCAAGCATTTCGAAGTACGTCAATCGTACTACCGCTTGTAATTTGATGATTAGATAATTAATGGACTATTTAACTTATAATTAAGCAACTCTTATAACATGTTTATCTATCTAATGATCCTACTTATTCACAATGTTTCATGTCTAATATGGTAATAGTTGTGTATTACTTGAATTATAAACATAAACTGATTAATGCATTAATGGTATCTATTATATTGTATAGACAATGGATCAGCTTAACCATGCTTTTATGTGGACTGTTTGATGCGAGCGCACCTGGCGCCGCACCTTCCTCGGGTGGTGGAGGCGTCATCACGTACGCACGTCGCAGGAGACGCGGAGGAGCCGTTTAGGCATTTTATTTACTTTATTTTATTTTAGTCATGGAGGGTTATTTTGGTCTTTCACCACAAATAACCCTCCTCTTTGCTTTTTCTATATATATTAGGTATAGCCGTCTTTTATGGCTTATGCTTGTATTGAGAAGAAACTCTCAAGCGTCATTCAGAGGGATTTAGACTTTGTCCGTCCATCAAAGTTGGGAGTTTGTTCTTTTCTCTAATAAAGATCATTATTTTCCTTCTATTTCTATTTTTTTATAAATTATTTGTGAATCGATCTGGTCGATTCACATCAATTGGTATCAGAGCTCTCTACGAATCCATGGCGCACGGGACGAGGAACACGACCGAGGAGAAGATCCAAGGTCTTCGTGAGGATCTCAATCTCGAGATCGAGGGTTTGAAGGCGGCAATCAAAGATCAAGCGTCCACGCAGGAGGAACTTCAAACCGAGGTGCGGAGCATGCGGAAGGAGATGGCAACGATTCCGGCAATGATGATAATATTGCAAGACATCTCCAAGAAGATGACCGGCGCCGAATCGACGAGCCAACCGGAGGCGGCAGCAGCCCAAACCCTAGGCAGCCGCCTAGGGTTTGCTCCGACAAACCTCGGCAAAATCGAGGATCCCAGCATCACGACCGCCGTCGATCACCAGGATCCAGGCGGCCCGGCGCCGACGGGAGGAGGCCGCTGGCCGACCGCAGACTCGAGCCAGGGCCGCTGCCCCACCGCCAGGGCCGCTGGCCAGTCACGGCCGACTGCCAGGACTATGGAGGAGGTGACGGAGTTCCGTACGTGGCCCACCGGCGAGACACAGGCCGGTGGGGAGGAGGTCGAGCTAGAGATGACATACAGCAGGGAGACCTTAGCGCTGACCGCCGGCTTAAGAAGCTAAAGCTACCTACGTTTGAGGGTGCGGATCCGGACGATTGGATCTTTCGGACGGAGCGCTACTTCGAGGTCATGGAGTTGACTGAGACGGAGGTACTCAGATGCATCGGGATCTACTTCGAGGGCCAGGTCCTGGCGTGGTACCGGTGGAGGTCGGCGAGGACCCCATTCCGCAGCTGGGAGGAGTTGACTGCATACCTTTTGGACCGATTCCAGGAGACGGTCGGGGGAGACTTCTACGAGCAGTGGTCTTCTCTGCGACAGGAGGGAACGGTTCGGGACTTCGTAGCGAGGTTCGAACTGTTATCCGGACGTGTCAGAGGGGTGTCGGATGAGCTGCAGATCGGGATGTTTATGAAGGGCTTGAAACCCTCCATACGAGCGGAGCTCCGGTTGCAGAGTCCGCAGTGCTTAGAGGATCTGCTCCGCCTGGCTCATAAGGCAGAGGAGAAATTGACAGAGGAGAGACGTCTTAAGGGCGCTTGGGAAGCATCGGGGCAGCACAGTCAGACGGGCCCAGTACTTCCACGACCAGCAGCGGAGGCTCAGGCACCAGTACCACCTAGACCCGCAGGCGGGACAGGGGGCTCCATAGTACCGGGGAGGCGCCTGTCGGATGCTGACATGAAGGCGAGAAGAGCAGCTGGCTTGTGCTTCAGATGCGACGAGAGGTTCACTCCCGGTCATCGATGTACGAGCAAGTTGCTGCAGATCGTGATCTTGCCCGACGAGGAGGAGGATCCGACGGAGGAAGAGGCCGCTATAGCAGCCGATGCTGGGGAGGAGCAGATTCATGTGCATATGGATGTTGCGGAGGTGACCCTCAAATCCGTGGTAGGGTTCACTCCGAACCACACCATGAAGTTGGCGGGAACGTTGGGAGAGCAGACGATGACGGTGCTGATCGACAGTGGGGCAACCCACAACTTCATCTCTCAGAGACTGGTCGAGCGGCTTGGCCTAGAGTTGAGTACGACGGAGAAGTTCACGGTGTTGCTGGGCACCTGGAAGATGGAGGAGAGCAAGGGCCTATGCAAGGGGGTGTCTCTCTCACTGCAGGGATATCAGCTGGCGGAGGACTTCTTACCATTAGAGCTGGGCAACGTCGACATCATATTGGGGGTCCAGTGGCTGAAGAAGCTCGGGGAGATGAAGGTGAACTGGAAACTTCTACGGATGGAGTTCCTGGAGGGAGGCGAGACGGTGGTGTTGAGGGGGGACCCGACTCTCTGTTTCTCGGTAGTGGCCCTCAAGGCCATTACGCGAGCATTGCGGACGGGAGGAGAGGGGTACCTAGTAGAGTTCCAGGGGTTTTCGGTTGAGGGTGAGACACAGGAAGAGACCCCTGAGGAGGTGAGGGCGCTGTCACGACCTATATGGCGGGACTGGGAGCCGATGTTGCAGGAGGCTGAGCATGACGCAGGGTTGCAGCACATACGGCAGCAGATAGAGAGCGGCAATGACGGTCCAGCGAGCTATACTGTGGAGGGTCGCCGACTGCTCTATCAGGGGAGGATGGTGCTACCGAGGACTTCGACATTCTTTCCAGCCTTTGGAGGTACAGACAGTTCGGCAGGGACCAGGACAGACGAGGGAGGTTCTGATTCACTGGATGAGACTACCAGACTGCGACGCGACTTGGGAGGGCTATGCGAGATTCTAGACACAATTTCCGAATTTCCACCTTGAGGACAAGGTGGCTCTTTTAGGGGGGGTATTGATGCCAGCGCACCTGGCGCCGCACCTTCCTCGGGTGGTGGAGGCGTCATCACGTACGCATGTCGCAGGAGACGCGGAGGAGCCGTTTAGGCATTTTATTTACTTTATTTTATTTTAGTCATGGAGGATTATTTTGGTCTTTCACCACAAATAACCCTCCTCTTTGCTTTTTCTATATATATTAGGTATAGCCGTCTTTTATGGCTTATGCTTGTATTGAGAAGAAACTCTCAAGCGTCATTCAGAGGGATTTAGACTTTGTCCGTCCATCAAAGTTGGGAGTTTGTTCTTTTCTCTAATAAAGATCATTATTTTCCTTCTATTTCTATTTTTCTATAAATTATTTGTGAATCGATCTGGTCGATTCACATCACTGTTCTTGTCGACCTTGGGTTGTGACAGATGACATGCCCTCATGGCAAACTAGCTATGTCGTGTGAAGGGGATGGGGAACTGTGTATCTTTGAAACTGGCCACTATGTTGTTATCTATCCATGTGTATCTTTGAAACTGGCCACTATGTTGTTATCTATCCATACCACCGATGGTTGATGACCTTGTTAAGGTCTCACCAATGGATGGTACACATTATTAGCCTGGCCTATCGATAAGCTTAAAGGTTTTGATCATTTGTTGTGTTTTGACTCATCATAGCGACCGATAGGTAGCCGTGTTTGGCATTTTTAAAGGGTTGATTGGGGAGTGAGCATGCAGGAGAGAATCTATACAGTTCACTCTCCACCAATTTCGTCTTGGCTGCCCTTTCACATGTTGTTTCAGGGATGTGGTTTCCAAGTTAGACAGCCGCTCATTTACTGTAGTTCCTGCCCTCTATTTGCACTATCGAACACAAAACGACTACATATGAGATACACTCGAAGTGATACACGTCTCCCACACGATGTATTGCACGATGATCTTGTCATATGGCACCACTTCATCTTCCTATGAGATATCATTGGATTGTTTCTTGTGCGGAACCTTAGCACTATGATTGTATGTCCAAAACATAAAGATTAATGAAACAAGAGTATTGCATTAAAATACTTGATAGAAGTGATTACATCCATTGTTTTTTGTAGTGTCAAGTGAAAATACATTCAAAGACAAGATAAGAAATGATTATGTAGGGAAGTTGTAGCTAGTCTGAAGTTGGGATAAGATGATGGACAGTTGTGACCAATAGATGCACTCTTTAGAAGTTTAAGGGTCTTTGTTAAAGGAGCTAATACAACTATGATAGTGACACAACACAAAAATGTCAATTGTTGAGACCAACGACCCAAGATACGGGGACTAACACCTCATTTATGAAAAAGAAGAATCAACAAGATATAAGTTAAAAGATCAATAAGGAAAAAATATTATTCAACTTATCATTTTTTTTTCCTGCATACGATCTATTTGTAATAAATTAAGACTAACTTAAGTGCTAAGCAGCTAAACATAATCAAACTAGGAAAACAATAAAAGATTAATATGAAATTTAAGTACAAAATCTCATTCAAATCTTCCCAAATATGCCAAAAACAAGCCAAAAATAAGCATATGAACCGGTATTCCAGTTTGGCATACCAGAATATTGGGGTTTTCAGCATCAAATTAAGTCATAGTGAGCACAAACTGGAATTTTGGTATGACCTTATTGGAGTTTAGGCGGAATCCTGGTTAGTAACCGACAATCCGGTCAGGGCCCTTGAGCAATCACGTTGTATCATATCCCTCCTCTTGTAAAAAACTCGACCCGAGTTCTTTGAGCCGCCATTTGCATAAAGTGCATCATCGTTGGTCACCACAAAGGTCGTTGAGGGTTCCATTCCCCAACTAAAATTCCTTTGTTCAACCCTTTGAATGGTCCAAATGTCCTCGGTTGAAGCTTGTCTTAATGCCCAATTGATGTTACCTCTTTCCGAAAGTACACCATGATGTTACTACCGAAGTTGATACTTTGTGCTTATGGTGCTTGTACGAAAAGCTATGTAGCAATTTGCACCATTTTACATGGATATCACTACTAATGCACTTCCAACTGCCCAAATACGCTGCATGAGACTCCTTACTCCTTACCATAGGTGGACAACTTTGTCACGTACGTCGTATCCACCATTCTGTCTCAAGGTATGAAGTGCGCCATCTTCGAACACTGATACACCACCACAAACACTAAATCAGAACCCGTCAAGTCCTTGACAACTCCAAAATAAAATCCATGGACAAATCCTCCCAAATATTTCAGGACCATCCTTAGCGATTTCGTAGTTGACACAAATAACATTGTTGTACGTTTCAGAACGTTTTTTTTAATTTGGTTGTTTGCCAATACGTTTTTTACTTACACATCTTTCTTCGGAGTCAATGGTGCGGGAATCGCACACGGGCTCATGCTCTTCATAATGTTTCCTTTCTCCTATAGAGAATTCGATTACAAGCTCTTCTCTATCAAGTCCTGTTGGAAAAGAAACGCGGAAACCTTTTCCCAAACTAGAGAGTACCTGCGAGAGAACCGAGCAAACAACGCACAAACCAAAACACCAAAAACAACCACGCAGACACAGAGAATTTTTTACGTGGAAAACCCTTGCGGGAAAAACCACGGGACGATCGGAGTCCAACCCTGAGAAGCCTCCACTAATGGAATAGAAGAATTACACCCTCTACAAACTTCTCCCGATCCAAATCGGATCCCCACAACATTTAGAAGCAAGAACAATGATTACAAGGCTACGAAGAGCGAGAACGACGAGTAGAGATTACCCGAACGCGATCTCCTTCGAAAAACGACCTTCAATCCTCCGTCTTCTCTCCCAAAGTTGCAAAATGGTACTCTTGCCTCCTTCCTCTCTCTCCTCTTGTTGTGTGCTACAATTGTGTTACTATAGATTAGGGTTTGGAAATTCCAACTTAACTCCCTAATCCCGCAACAAACCTGGACCGTTTGATTAGATCCAATGGTAAAAAATCACCCCAAATTTCCGCTCAGCCCCGACGACACAGAGTTCGGCCAGAACTCTGTGTCGGGCAACCAGAACATACCAGCAACATTCTGGAACCAAAAAGCAGAATTCGGACAGAATTCTGTATGGGGGCAGAATTCTGCCTCCCCTATTCCAGAATGTAAAAATGTGGCTTCCGAGTTTCTTCTTCGTCTCCGAATGGCCTCGTCACCTCCCCGAGCTTCTCTGACACACAGATGGCGCTCGTCGCACTCCGGGGTCTTCTCCACATAGGTTGGGAACCCCACCCACTCCAACAAATCTCCCCCTTCACAACTATGTGGAGGAGGTCGTCATCCCGACGATCTGCCTGCAGTACTCAAACTTTCCCCTTGGTAGAATCTTCGTGAACATATCAGCTCCGTTGTTATCTGTATGAACCTTCTCAAGCTCCGCGTCCTTCTTTTCAACCACATCCCGTATCCAATGATACCGAGTCTCGATGTGTTTGGACCGGCTATGAAACGTCTGATTCTTCACAAGGTGAATAGCACTCCGACTGTCGCAAAGCAAAGTATACTGCTCTTGCTTCAGTCCCATTTCCTGTAGCAGCTTCTTCATCTACAACAGCTCCTTGCAAGCCTCCGTCGCCGCAATGTACTCTGTCTCTGTCGTCGACAAGGCAACACACTTCTGCAACCGCGACTGCCACGACACCGCTCCTCCCGCAAACATCATCACGTAGCCCGAAGTCGATCGCCTCGTGTCTACATCTCCAGCCATATCAGCGTCGGTATACCCAACCAGCTTCGGCTCGTCACCACCAAAGGAAAGTCTCCAACCAGCAGTGCCCTGAAGATATCGTAGAATCCACTTGACAGCACTCCAATGTACCCTTCCAGGATTTGAAAGATATCTGCTAACCGTACCAACTGCATGAGCAATATCTGGCCTCGTACACACCATGGCATACATAAGGCTTCCCACAGCTGAGGCATATGGAACCCGCTCCATATCTTCCTTTTCGTCCTCGGTAGATGGACACTGCTCCTCAGTGAGCTTAAAGTGAGCCGCAAGGGGGCAACTCACTTTCTTCGACCCGTCCATACCGAAACGCTGAAGTACCCGGTAAATGTACTTCTTTTGGGACAAGTGTAGCAGCTTGGACTCTCTCTCTCTCGGCTGATCTCCATCCCAAGAATAGTCTTTGCTGCGCCCAAATCCTTCATAGAGAAGGCCGCGTCCAGTTGGCGCTTCAGCTCCGCTATCCTAGTGGCATTCCGACCCACTAATAGCATATCATCAACATAGAGCAATAAAATGATGAAATCATCATCGGCAAAATATCTCACAAATACACAGTGATCCGACGTCGTCCGTGCATAACCATGCTCCTCCATAAACGACTCGAACTTCCTGTACCACTGCCTCGGAGCCTGCTCCAGACCATACAAGCTCTTCCTCAACCGGCAGACCAAATGTGACTTGTCCTTCTCACAGAATCCCTCCGGCTGCTCCATGTACAACTCCTCCTCAAGATCACCGTGGAGGAATGCCGTCTTCACGTCCATCTGCTCGACCTCCAAGTCGAGACTGGCTGCTAATGCTAGCACCACCCGAATAGACGAATGCTTGACGACAGGCGAAAAGATCTCATCATAATCCACGTCTTTCTGCTGACCGTAACCTTTAACTACCAGCCTCGCTTTGTATCGAGGGCGAGTAGCATCATCCGTCTGCTTCACTCTAAACATCCATCGATTCTTCAAAGCCTTCTTGCCCTTTGGCAACCGCACCAGCTCATAAGTGGAATTAGTGTACAAGGAACTCATCTCCTCCTGCACAGCCTCCATCCACTCCTGCCTGTGTTTGTCTCCCATAGCCTCTGCAAAACTTTCGGGCTCTCCCCCGTCAGTCAATAGCACATACTCATTCGGTGAGTATCTCGTAGATGGTCGACGATCTCTGTCGCCCCTTCTCAGTGGAGCCACTGGTGCTGGCTGTATACCGACAGCCTCCTCCCCTTCAGGAACTGCCTCTCTAGCATGCTCATCCTCCTGAGGGACACCCTGACCACCATCAGCAGGCTGATGATCAAGGTTGGGAGCAACTCCATGTACTGACTCCCCCATAACTGGATCCTCTGCGATGTCCTCTGGAAACTGCTCGAAGCGAAATGACTCTAACTCAGACAATTTCTCAGCCTCAGAAGGCGTCTCGGAATCCTGAGTGTTGGTCATGGTCTGATCCTCGACGAACACCACGTCCCTGCTTCTGTAGAGCTTTCTTCCCACCGGATCGTAGAGTCTATAGCCAAACTCATCCCGACCGTAGCCGACAAAGACGCATCGCCTCGTCTTCGGCTCAAGTTTGGTCCTCTCGTCCTTCGGTACATGTACGAAGGCCTTACAGCCAAATGCCCGCAGGTGATTGTATGACGGCTCTTTGTCGTACCATACTTTGTCAGGCACATCACCCTGCAAAGGAGCACTAGGAGACAAATTAATAACATAAGCAGCTGTGAGAAGAGCATCACCCCAATAACTGTCCGGCAAGTTTGCTTCTGACAGCAAACACCGCACCCTCTCCATCAGTGTCCTGTTCATGCGCTCCGCTACACCATTGAGCTGAGGTGTCTTTGGCGGAGTCTTCTAGTGTCGTATCCCCTGCTCTCTGCAATACGCATCAAAGGGACCGATGTATTCGCCGCCATTGTCGGACCGAACACACAATAACTTCTTGCCCGTCTCTCTTTCAACAGAGGCCTGAAACTCTTTGAAAGTAGGCAGCACCTGATCCTTGGTCTTTAAGGCATAGACCCAAACCTTCCTGGAACAGTCATCAATAAAAGTTACAAAGTAAGAAGCACCACCAATAGATTTTACCTTCATAGGACCGCAGACATCCGAGTGAATCAACTCGAGCAACGCCGGCTTTCTTGAACTTGGATGACTTTGGAAAGACACCCTATTTTGCTTCCCAGCTAAGCAGTGCGTGCACTTCTCCAACTTTGTAGACTTGAGCCCTGGAATCACCTTCTTGTTCACCAAATAGCTCATCCCCTTCTCGCTGATATGGCCGAGCCGCCTGTGCCACAACTCGGTAGACGCATCACTGACTGCGTTCACCTCCTGTGCCCCCTGTGCGCTCCCCTCCATATAGTAGAGACCGGACTTCTTGCTTCCTCTGGCAATCACTATCGAACCTCTGGAAAGCTTCCACTGACTATTCCCGAAGAGACTGAAGAATTCCTCGTCATCCAACCTTCCAACCGACACCATGTTGAAACGGATATCAGGGACATGACGAACATCCTTGAGAACAAGAACCGCACCCGTCTTCGTTCTCAAATGCACATCTCCAACGGCAACCGCCTTCGACACATCTCCATTGCCCATCTTCAACACTCCACAGTCGCCTGTTGTGTAAGTGGCAAATAGTGCCCTGTTGTGAGATACATGTGCTGAAGCTCCTGAGTCCACCAGCCAAGAATTGTCATCGCAAGCGAGGTTAGTAATGACCTCATCACCTACGACGATCACATCGCCTCCATGCATCGAGGCCGCCGCTGTAGTGTTCTCTTCTTGCTTCCCCTTGTCGCCCTTCTTCTCTCTCTTCCAAGCGAAACAGTTCCGCTTGATGTGGCCCTTCTTACCACAATGGTAACACTCTGAGTCCTCGTAACGACCCTTGGACTTCCCCCTGCTCTTGTCTCTGCCACCACCTGGACCCCTGCTTTTGTCCCTTCTGCGGCTCTCTGAAACCAATGCCTCTGAGTGATGGGATGTAGATGAAGTGCCCTGAGAACGTCTCCGCATCTCTTCATTCAGCACCCTGCTCTTGGCAAACTCCAGACTGACCACGCCCTCTGGAGCAGAAGCGATCATAGATACTCGTACGGTCTCCCACGAGTCTGGCAATATACACAGCAGCCATAGTCCCTGAACTTCGTCGTCGAACTTGACTCCCATTGAAGACAGCTGGTCAACCACGCCCTGGAAATCACTCAAGTGGTCCGAAATAGACGCCCCATCTTTGTACCACAGACCCATCATCGTTCGGATCAGGAACAACTTGTTTACCCCGATCTTCTTCGCGTACAGAGATTCCAGCTTATCCCATAACGTCTTCGCGTGCTCAATATTGGCAACGTGGTTGTACACGTTCTCGTCAACGAACTGCCTGATGTATCCGCACACCTGTATATGCTCGAATTTTCAGTCCTCATCGGATTTATCACTGGGCTTCTCGGATGCAAATACGGGCAGATGCAGCTTCCTGACGAACAACAAATCTTTCATCTTGCTCCGCTAATAGTGATAGTTGGTGCCGTTCAGGTTCACCATGCGCACCGGCTTCGCGTCTATCTCTCCTCTCTAGTTTCTGTCAACTCCTGACACCCTTCTGAATTCCAGAACCTGGCTTTGATACCACTTTGTTGGGAAAGAAACGCGGAAACCTTTTCCCAAACTAGAGAGTACCTGCGAGAGAACCGAGCAAACAACGCACAAACCAAAACACCAAAAACAGCCACTCAGACACAGAGAATTTTTGACGTGGAAAACCCTTGCGGGAAAAACTACGGGACGATCGGAGTCCAACCCTGAGAAGCCTCCACTAATGGAATAGATGAATTACACCCTCTACAAACTTCTCCCGATCCAAATTGGATCCCCACAACACTTAGAAGCAAGAACAATGATTACAAGGCTACGAAGAGCGAGAACGACGAGTAGAGATTACCCGAACGCGATCTCCTTCGAAAAACGACCTTCAATCCTCCGTCTTCTCTCCCAAAGTTGTAAAATGGCACTCTTGCCTCCTTCCTCTCTCTCCTCTTGTTGTGTGCTACAATTGTGTTACTATAGATTAGGGTTTGGAAATCCCAACTTAATTTTCTAATCCCGCAACAAACCTGGACCGTTTGATTAGATCCAATGGTGAAAAATCACCCCAAATTTCCGCTCAGCCCCGACGACACAGAGTTCGGCCAGAACTCTGTGTCGGGCAACCAGAACATACCAGCAACATTCTGGAACCAAAAAGCAGAATTCGGGCAGAATTCTGTATGGGGGCAGAATTCTGCCTCCCATGTTCCAGAATGTAAAAATGTGGCTCCCGAGTTTCTTCTTCGTCTCCGAATGGCCTCGTCACCTCCCCGAGCTTCTCTGACACACAGATGGCGCTCGTCGCACTCCGGGGTCTTCTCCACATAGGTTGGGAACCCCACCCACTCCAACAATTCTCCCCCTTCACAACTATGTGGAGGAGGTCGTCATCCCGACAATCTGCCTGCAGTACTCAAACTTCCCCCTTGGTAGAATCTTCGTGAACATATCAGCTCCGTTGTCATCTGTATGAACCTTCTCAAGCTCCGCGTCCTTCTTCTCAACCACATCCCGTATCCAATGATACCGAGTCTCGATGTGTTTGGACTGGCTATGAAACGTCTGATTCTTCACAAGGTGAATAGCACTCCGACTGTCGCAAAGCAAAGTATACTGCTCTTCCTTCAGTCCCATTTCCTGCAGCAGCTTCTTCATCCACAACAGCTTCTTGCAAGCCTCCGTCGCCGCAATGTACTCTGCCTCTGTCGTCGACAAGGCAACACACTTCTGCAACCGCGACTGCCACGACACCGCTCCTCCCGCAAACATCATCACGTAGCCCGAAGTCGATCGCCTCGTGTCTACATCTCCAGCCATATCAGCGTCGGTATACCCAACCAGCTTCGGCTCGTCACCACCAAAGGAAAGTCTCCAACCAGCAGTGCCCTGAAGATATCGTAGAATCCACTTGACCGCACTCCAATGTACCCTTCCAGGATTTGAAAGATATCTGCTAACCGTACCAACTGCATGAGCAATATCTGGCCTCGTACACACCATGGCATACATAAGGCTTCCCACAGCTGAGGCATATGGAATCCGCTCCATATCTTCCTTTTCGTCCTCGGTAGATGGACACTGCTCCTCAGTGAGCTTAAAGTGAGCCGCAAGGGGGCAACTCACTTTCTTCGACCCGTCCATACCGAAACGCTGAAGTACCCGGTAAATGTACTTCTTTTGGGACAAGTGTAGCAGCTTGGACTCTCTCTCGGCTGATCTCCATTCCAAGAATAGTCTTTGCTGCGCCCAAATCCTTCGTAGAGAAGGCCGCGTCCAGTTGGCGCTTCAGCTCCACTATCCTAGTGGCATTCTGACCCACTAATAGCATATCATCAACATAGAGCAATAAAATGATGAAATTATCATCGGCAAAATATCTCACAAATACACAGTGATCCGACGTCGTCCGTGCATAACCATGCTCCCCCATAAACGACTCGAACTTCCTGTACCACTGCCTCGGAGCCTCCTTCAGATCATACAAGCTCTTCCTCAACCGGCAGACCAAATATGACTTGCCCTTCTCACAGAATCCCTCCGGCTGCTCCATGTACAACTCCTCCTCAAGATCACCGTGGAGGAATGCCGTCTTCACGTCCATCTGCTCGACCTCCAAGTCGAGACTGGCTGCTAATGCTAGCACCACCCGAATAGACGAATGCTTGACGACAGGCGAAAAGATCTCATTATAATCCACGCCTTTCCGCTGACCATATGTCACGACCCGCACCCACTTTTTCGGATACGAGACGTGTCCAAGCCAGCCTACGCCGCAGAGTCGACGGTAGAACGTTGTCAAGCCCGCAAGAAATAGATGCTCAAAATACAACATTTGTTGCTCATTCACAATTCTAAATTTATTACAACATTTACAAGACTTATAATTAAAGAAAGTACAAGATTTTACAATTAATGAATCTGCTACAATGCTTTCTATTTCTAGGTTGACTTCAGCATACCCAAGCCTTCCCAGTGCTAAGAGTGATCGCGGCTAAACCTAAAAAATGTTGGTTATCCAGTCAGGATTGGAACAAGTACACAAACCGACGGCAATGCAAAACACAACAGAATTAACAAGACATGAAAATAGCATATGAGATATGAAAGCTGTAAGAAAACTGATGACATAGCACGATAGAGAAGTAAACAAGGAAAAACTAATAAAAGACATCTATCTAGGTGGTGTGAAATATCTGTTTCGACATGTGAACGGCTAGGGGGTAAATCTGGCACACTGTACGTGTCGTGTGCAGCGGCTATTATTCAAGAATAGACTCATGGGATAGTTCTGGGTAGTTCACATGTTTACTTAGATATTTCCCCTCCCGACTACTCCGTGTGATGAGCGTGTCAACAAGCAGCAAGATATATGTATAGACATGAAATAAAAAGACTACTATGAATCGGAAAGCAATCAGAAAGTGCACTTGCCTGAGGTCCTTAGCTGGAGAAACCAATACTATACCACACAATGAGCCACAATCAGTCAACACATGCAGAAGTCTCCGGATGCTGAAATAAACAGTACCAACGTTCTCAGAATAGTCAAATTAGCTAGGATTGCCTGTCCTTAAGTCCAATTCTGGACACAGGGGCAAAACGGTAATTTCGGGCAAAAATGATGTCCGCCGTTGGACCCGCTTTGCACCGAAAAGCGTGCCAGAGTCAACGGTCTCTAAAGTCGTCAAACTACATGTCTACGAATTCGGTTTTCCGATACGAATCCAACCGTATGTCCAGAGTTGGATTCCGGCGGACCGTGCACAAAATCGCCCGTTGAGTGGGAACGTGGGACCCGCAAAATGGTGATTTTATCAACGGTCTCAGAATCGGACCAAACTTGGCATACAGGACCAGAAAAACGATACGGTCCTGTTGGCGCAAGTTTTGTCTCGATCTGACGAGCGTGCACGAAGTAATTGAGAAATTTGCAAAGTATACGATACGGTGAATTTCGACGGATACGCATCAAATTCGTCGCACACACGCGACCAATTTGAATTCCGCCATAGCCCACAAGACCAGAAGCTATTACGCAGCTTTCATGCTTTCGGTTCGTGACCACGTCGCCCGGAATGGCGGGACGCACGTCGTGTGGATAAATTTCTAAGTTTTGAAAACAGATTTTTCGGAAACTTTGGGATTCGATTTCTCGACGCATAGTCGATGATTTTCGAATCCACAAAAAGGAATGTGAAGCCCTATATGTTGTCTAAAAGTACCTTCAAATAGTTTCTCTAATATTGTACTGGATCGATCAGAATCGATCTTCGAACATGGGGGTTCGGGCTGAACTAGTGTCCTGTTTCGGGGTGGTTTTTTTGCCGACTTTGCGTCGATTTATCGGGAAATCTAGCGCATGAAAATTAAACCTACTTGAAAGGAATCGGAGAGGGTTACGTTGTCGACATACCAGAGGAATCGGCACGCAAAATGGTCGAACGTGGCGGCAGGAATCTACCCGTGAAGTCGGCGCTTCACTGCGAGTCGCTGTTGTGCGCGACTGCCTCCGCGGCTGATGGTGGTCGGCCTGCTGCCGCCGGCGTGCGGCGGCGCACACTCGGCGGCGCGCGCGCGCGCGCGGGTTCTCCCAGGTGGGTGGTGTCGCGGCGCGGCTAGGGTTTTGATAATTCTTCTCGACTCTCTCCCTCTCATATAAGCGCGTGTACAGAGGGCTCGGGCTGGTATTCGCAGGGGGAATTTCGTTTTGGTTGTTTAAGAGGGCTCGGGTTCAAGGGGGGAAGCCCAGGCTCGGCCTGGCTTCAGCTGGGTTCGGGCTTCTCTTTCTTTTTCTTTTTCTTTTTATTATTTCTATTTCTTTTATTTAAGCCATTATATATATATATATATATATATTTTTTTAAGCCATTAATATATATATATATATATATATATATATATATATAAATATATATATTTATGTATATATATATATATATATATATATATATATATATATATACACACATATTTGTATACATAGTTCTATACATATACGTATATATCTATATATATAAATACACAAAATACATGTTTATATTTATATATAATCATATACGCACATATACATATATATATTTATACATATACATACACACTTACATACATATATTTATATATATTATACATATATATATATTTATATGCACGTATACACCTTTATATAATGTATCTATATATACATACAAATACACATCTATATAATATTTATTATACACATACATATACACCTATATTTATATGTATCTACACCTATATATAAATGTCACGTATATTTGTATATACCTTAAGAAATTATGAATATATATTCGTACGCCTATATAATTAAATATGTATACATATATGTATGATTTAATTCTGCCAAAATCATAATATATATCTTCCTAGTATAGAGTTATGATGACAATATATACACAGACTATAAAAATATATTTATTATCAAACTTAGGAAAAAATCAATAATAATTATATATATATATATATATATATATATCTATACATGACAATTATTCTTAACGATAATACTAACAAAATGTAGGAGAACAGAATACAATAATTCAATACCGGATGTACCTGAATTTGTTGGTATGTCCTAGATATTGCCAACTGCACAATTGGCCTATTTCCAAAATAGAACATCGATTCAATAGCAATAAAATATATATTATATATAAATCCTTTATCTATGAAATGCCTATTTGGAATATCAAAATTAATAAATGCAATATGTACGTCTACATGGACGTCTTTGGCCTTAATACAAGATTACATAGGCTCGGTTTAGATTCGGGTCCAGTCCAGGCTGGTTTGGTACAACCGGGTATTCCACAAGTCAATAAACTTTAATAATAAATAATTAAAAATTAAAATCTTCGGTAAGGGTTAAGTTGTAACTTGGTCTGATTTTTCTAGTTAGGACATCACTATGGCTCGGCCTTCGCCTACCATGACTAAACACTAGTCAAAGCACGCCACTGAGCTATTCGTGCCATGATTCCTAGTCACCTTGTACTCCAAATCTCAACTATGGCTAAAATCATCTACCGTAACAATAAACTAAATAATTATTTATAATAATCTAAAATCACCATATAAATAAAATATATTTTTTAAAAAAATATTTTAAAATTTCCGGGAAGGGGAGCTACAAATCTACCCACCTTAAAATAATTTCGTCCTCGAAATTCTAATTCATAAACGTACCAAAAATTCAAAACATAAAAGAAAATAAAAGAATAACCCTCTATTACCATAATATCCTCAAATTTCATTTCTCAAAAATATTTTATAACCTCGAATACTTGAGGACTTCTATCCACCTTTGGTCACACTACCCACTTCAATCACCTGACGTCATAACTTTGTAACCCTCCAGCTAATTGAAAAATAACTACCGACGGATATCTATAGCATAAGGCATCTACAACCCTCTCCTACCTATCAGCAACCCAAAATTTAACAGGCAACAGATTTGACACAAGTAGCTAAGAAATATTAATAAATTCTAGTAAGTATGACCATCGTCCCTCTGCAATAGAAAGGACATGATAATAAGGAAGAACAATCAAGAGCAATTATGAAGTTTAAAGAGCGGTAGAGAATATACAATAATACAGGTGGAAAGAGTATTTATGAATTTATAGCCTTATTCGCTAGATTGGGCTACTCTAGTCCAGTCACTTGCTACAGCGAAGGACACTTGTTTCTTAGAGGGGTTTGCAATCCGTGCAGTACAGAAATTTTGTTCTCGAAGTCCCAAACAAAGTTCCAAAATAGAACGGACATTGAGAAATCAAAATTGTGATCTTTTTGTGGTTATTTAACAATACGAGCAAGGGATATGAATGCAATACAGGATTGTATCGCGACGTCCAAGTAGATGGCATAATGGTTACGAAGGACATCACATTCTAAGGGGTGGAGACTATATAATAGGTATGGGGACCTATTTCGAACGGTTCGGTTTTATAGATCAACTATGGGGTTTGTCTGGAGGGGTTTTACTGGGCCTTAATGGGTTTCCTATTTGGATATCACTCGTTGGTTGGATGAACATTGGATTTTTAATCTATATGGACTAGACAAGATCCCAAGGATAAAACTATTCCTACTAGATTAGGGTATCCTAGAATAGATTTCAACTAAGTGATTGAGCTAGCTGCTAGTCGGGTTGGTTAGCTTAGGTCCATAAGCCTGAAATGTGCCTTCAGTGACTTTTGAGTTTAAGTAGCACATGAGGCCTCAATTGGGTGGCACACTAGTGGCATGTGCACAGTGGGCTCCGAGTAGATCACAACCATATATTGGGTCGAAGGGATTGAGTCGAAGCTGAGGCTCTAATGGAAGTCGGGAATTATACCGGTATTATGGTAAAGGTTATAGCTAGTCCTTTTTACCTGAAAGTCGTACCATAAAAATAGAGTACAAGGGGACATGTTTGAGTGGGACATGATATACCTAGATGAAGGTGGACTCGTCTAGATCTTATGTGTGAAATTTGTTGGAAGGTAACAACTGGCCTCGTGCTCCGAATATTAATGACACGGTCGGGGACACAAAATGATCTAAATGAAAAGTGGGAGTCCATGGGGCACTAATTGTCATGCTAATGGATATTATTTTAATCAATTGGTAATCCTGGTATATCCTAGAATTTTAGAAGGCTTACAGTCTACCCACCTTAGAGGCTAGGATATGGTGGCAAGGTTTCTGTCACAGGGCTGGCCGATGGTAGCTATACTTGCATATACAACTATCATAGTCATGGGGATACTATGTATCTACCTATCAATTACGAGCTTTCGTCTTTCAAATCAGTGAAAGACAAAAACAATAAAGGTTTCAAGAGGGATGTTGCTGAATTCAGTTACGTGATTCAAAGGCGAAGGTATAATTCTAGAAGAATTGTCAAAGCAGTCGTGGATGGAATCCTAGAGACGTCTACACCTTAATCCACGTAGGGTAATTAGATGAAGAGCGAATCAATTGCATCATGGTTGATCAGACCGTAATACAATGATTCTGATTAGACAATATGTTAGCGGGCGTCCCCAATAAACATATGTCTTGAATCAAGCTCGATAAAAGAGTAAGCTTGCAAAAACTAGGCTGTAATAGCAGCATTGGTCTAGAGAGTCAAAATATAAATATACGAGATTTTTGGAAAGGGGACACAAGTCGTTCGAGTTTTGAGAGAATCAAAACCTTACCTGGTGCTCTTGCTTATACAGTCTTCCTATAATCTTCTGATCCTTAAGGCCTTGGTCGACTACTGGGTTATGGAACTCTAGGTTCTATATTCTAGGGAAACCTATTAATATCATTCAATTACCCTGTCAATAGATCACAAGAACCACATAACGCTAGGTTGGGAGACATGCTACTCAACTTACAGAACTTATACTAGTATTGGTTTTGGATCTTAAGGTCATACAGGGCAGTCCCTACCCTCTATAGTATCCTAAACTTGTAGTCACGTCTGAAATCATTTTACCGAGAATTATACCTCGCCCATATAATATGGCTGTGGCAAACTCTTGGTTCCGTGATTCAGAGGCGATATGCTATCAGGTACTTTACCTATATTGGCACAAGTGTATCTAAGATCTAAAAGAGGTCAATCGAGAACATAGCTTTAGCAATGTTCCTTAGACTATGGTTCTTGGGGATAATTTCATTTCTATGGGTTATGCCTCGCCAGTGCGCTGCTGGCTGCAGTGAACCCATACCATCCATTCTCAAACAATTGGCGACAGTGCGCTGCTGTCTAGTCATCGCGGTCATTTAATTACTCTAACTATATTCCTAGGGACTTCAAGGAGCTGCTAGAGTTTCAAACTAGTTGATTATGATAGAGCGTAAACATCTACCTATGACTCTTAAAGTAAAAAAGGTTGACTGGGAAGAAAATAACTGAAGACAGGAAAAATAAGAACCTCCTAACATTTATCTCATATATATTTCAAATAGATGAGGGGAAATCTTTGAATCAAATCTGACTTGAGATTCGTATATTAATGACAGGATCAGAAATTACAACCTAATTCTTTACAGCAAAATAGTATTTTAAAACAGGCAATTCTAACTTATGATATAAGATTTATATCTAATAAAGCAACAGAAATTTAAACAGTTCATCAAAATTAACGCCATAATTCTAAGCAAGTCTAGCATACCAAGCGAATAGTATTGAATCACATTGTATCACATTGTCATATCAAGGTAATAGTGTACCTATAGGGGTCTAGCAAGCTATCTAAATTGCATGGCCTATCTAATAACCTTAACTACCCAACGGTCAATTTCAACAAGGGACTCCTAGTCCTAGTTATTCTCCTAAAGTATTTTAATCCTAGTTGTGAATGAGCATTTTCTTGGGCGCAGGCTCGCAATAGTACGACTAACGTACCATCACGAGTTCGCCATCTTTTGCGAAAACTGACCTGCATGGGCCACCACAAAAACTTGTCACGACCCGCACCCGTTTTTTCGGATACGAGACGTGTCCAAACCAGCCTACGCCGCAGAGTCGGCGGTAGAACGCTGTCAAGCCCGTAAGAAATAGATGCTCAAAATACAACATTTGTTGCTCATTCACAATTCTAAATTTATTACAACATTTACAAGACTTATAATTAAAGAAAGTACAAGATTTTACAATTAATGAATCTGCTACAATGCTTTCTATTTCTAGGTTGACTTCAGCATACCCAAGCCTTCCCAGTGCTAAGAGTGATCGCGGCTAAACCTGAAAAATGTTGGTTATCCAGTCAGGATTGGAACAAGTACACAAACCGACGGCAATGCAAAACACAACAGAATTAACAAGATATGAAAATAGCATATGAGATATGAAAGCTGTAAGAAAACTGATGACATAGCACGATAGAGAAGTAAACAAGGAAAAACTAATAAAAGACATCTATCTAGGTGGTGTAAAATATCTGTTTCGACATGTGAACGGCTAGGGGGTAAATCCGGCACACTGCACGTGTCGTGTGCAGCGGCTATTATTCAAGAATAGACTCATGGGATAGTTCTGGGTAGTTCACATGTTTACTTAGATATTTTCCCTTCCGACTACTCCGTGTGACGAGCGTGTCAACAAGCAGCAAGATATATGTATAGACATGAAATAAAAAGACTACTATGAATCGGAAAGCAATCAGAAAATGCACTTGCCTGAGGTCCTTAGCTGGAGAAACCAATACTATACCACACAATGAGCCACAATCAGTCAACACATGCAGAAGTCTCCGGATGCTGAAATAAACAGTACCAACGTTCTCAGAATAGTCAAATTAGCTAGGATTGCCTGTCCTTAAGTCCAATTCTGGACACAGGGGCAAAACGATAATTTCGGGCAAAAACGATGTCCGCCGTTGGACCCGCTTTGCACCGAAAAGCGTGCCAGAGTCAACGGTCTCTAAAGTCGTCAAACTACATGTCTACGGATCCGGTTTTCCGATACGAATCCAACCGTATGTCCAGAGTTGGATTCCGGCGGGCCGTGCACAAAATCGCCCGTTGAGTGGGACCGTAGGGCCCGCAAAACGGTGATTTTATCAACGGTCTCAGAATCGGACCAAACTTGGCATATAGAACCAGAAAAACGATACGGTCCTGTTGGCGTAAGTTTCGTCTCGATCTGACGAGCGTGCACGAAGTAGTTGAGAAATTTGCAAAGTACACGATACGGTGAATTTCGACGGATACGCATCAAATTCGTCGTGCACACGCGACCAATTTGAATTATGCCAAAGCCCACACGACCACGAAGCTGTTACGCAGCTTTCGATGCTTTCGGTTCGCGACCACGTCGCCCGGAATGGCGGGACGCACGTCGTGTGGATAAATTTCTAAGTTTTGAAAACAGATTTTTCGGAAACTTTGGGATTCAATTTCTCGACGCATAGTCGATGATTTCCGAATCCACAAAAAGGAATATGAAGCCCTATATGTTGTCTAAAAGTACCTTCAAATAGTTTCTCTAATATTGTACTGGATCGATCAGAATCGATCTTCGAACATGGGGGTTCGGGCTGAACTAGTGTCCTGTTTCGGGGTGGTTTTTTTGCCGACTTTGCGTCGATTTATCGGAAAATCTAGCGCATGAAAATTAAACCTACTTGAAAGGAATCGGAGAGGGTTACGTTGTCGACATACCAGAGGAATCGGCACGCAAAATGGTCGAACGTGGCGGCAGGAATCTACCCGTGAAGTCGGCGCTTCACTGCGAGTCGCTGCTGTGCGCGACTGCCTCCGCGGCTGATGGTGGTCGGCCTGCTGCCGCCGGCGTGCGGCGGCACACACTCGGCGGCGCGCGCGCGCGCGGGTTCTCCCAGGTGGGTGGTGTCGCGGCGCGGCTAGGGTTTTGATAATTCTTCTCGACTCTCTCTCTCATATAAGCGCGTGTACAGAGGGCTTGGGCTGGTATTCGCGAGGGAAATTTCGTTTTGGTTGTTTAAGAGGGCTCGGGTTCAAGGGGGAAGCCCAGGCTCGGCCTGGCTTCAGCTGGGTTCGGGCTTCTCTTTCTTTTGCTTTTTCTTTTTATTATTTATATTTCTTTTATTTAAGCCATTAATATATTTATGTATATATATATATATTCATATATATATATATATATATATATATATATATATATATATACACACATACTTGTATACATAGTTCTATACATATATACGTATATATCTATATTTATAAATACACACAATACATGTATATATTTATATATAATCATATACGCACATATACATATATATATTTATACAGATACATACACACTTACATACATATATTTATATATATTATACACATATATATATTTATATGCACGTATACACCTTTATATAATGTATCTATATATACATACAAATACACATCTATATAATATTTATTATACACATACATATACACCTATATTTATATGTATCTACACCTATATATAAATGTCACGTATATTTGTATATACCTTAAGAAATTATGAATATATATCCGTACGCCTATATAATTAAATATGTATACATATACGTATGATTTAATTCTGCCAAAATCATAATATATATCTTCCTAGTATAGAGTTATGATGACAATATATACACAGACTATAAAAATATATTTATTATCAAACTTAGGAAAAAATCAATAATTATATATATATATATCTATACATGACAATTATTCTTAACGATAATACTAACAAAATGTAGGAGAACAAAATACAATAATTCAATACCGGATGTACCTGAATTTGTTGGTATGTCCTAGATATTGCCAACTGCATAATTGGCCTATTTCCAAAATAGAACATCGATTCAATAGCAATAAAATATATATTATATATAAATCCTTTATCTATGAAATGCCTATTTGGAATATCAAAATTAATAAATGCAATATGTACGCCTACATGGACGTCTTTGGCCTTAATACAAGATTACATAGGCTCGGTTTCGATTCGGGTCCAGTCCAGGCTGGTTTGGTACAACCGGGTATTCCACAAGTCAATAAACCTTAATAATAAATAATTAAAAATTAAAATCTTCGGTAAGGGTTAAGTTGTAACTTGGCCTGGTTTTCCTAGTTAGGACATCACTATGGCTCGGCCTTCGCCTACCATGACTAAACACTAGTCAAAGCACGCCACTGAGCTATCTGTGCCATGATTCCTAGTCACCTTGTACTCCAAATCTCAACTATGGCTAAAATCATCTACCGTAACAATAAACTAAATAATTATTTATAATAATCTAAAATCACCATATAAATAAAATATATATTTTAAGAAAATATTTTAAAATTTTCGGGAAGGGGAGCTACACCGTAGCCTTTAACTACCAGCCTCGCTTTGTATCGAGGGCGAGTAGCATCATCCGTCTGCTTCACTCTAAACACCCATCGATTCTTCAAAGCCTTCTTGCCCTTTGGCAACCGCACCAGCTCATAAGTAGAATTAGTGTGCAAGGAACTCATCTCCTCCTGCATAGCCTCCATCCACTCCTGCCTGTGTTCGTCTTCCATAGCCTCTGCAAAACTTTCGGGCTCTCCCCCGTCAGTCAATAGCACATACTCATTCGGTGAGTATCTCGTAGATGGTGGACGATCTCTGTCGCTCCTTCTCGGTGGAGCCACTGGTGCTGGCTGTATACCGACAGCCTCTTCCCCTTCAGGAACTGCCTCTCCAGCATGCTCATCCTCCTGAGGGACACCCTGACCACCATCAACAGGCTGATGATCAAGGTTGGGAGTAACTCCATGTACTGACTCCCCCACAACTGGATCCTCTGCGATGTCCTCTGGAAACTGTTCGAAGCGAAATGACTCTAACTCAGGCAATTTCTCAGCCTCAGAAGGCGTCTCGGAATCCTGAGTGTTGGTCATGGTCTGATCCTCGACGAACACCACGTCCCTGCTTCTGTAGAGCTTTCTTCCCACCGGGTCGTAGAGTCTATAGCCAAACTCATCCCGACCGTAGTCGACAAAGACGCATCGCCTCGTCTTCGGCTCAAGTTTGGTCCTCTCGTCCTTCGGTACATGTACGAAGGCCTTACAGCCAAATGCCCGCAGGTGATTGTATGACGGCTCTTTGTCGTACCATACTTTGTCAGGCACATCACCCTGTAAAGGAGCACTAGGAGACAAATTAATAACATAAGCAGCTGTGAGAAGAGCCTCACCCCAATAACTGCCCGACAAGTTTGCTTCTGACAGCAAACACCGCACCCTCTCCATCAGTGTCCTGTTCATGCGTTCCGCTACACCATTGAGCTGAGGTGTCTTTGGCGGAGTCTTCTGGTGTCGTATCCCCTGCTCTCTGCAATACGCATCAAAGGGACCGATGTATTCGCCGCCATTGTCGGACCGAACACACAATAACTTCTTGCCCGTCTCTCTTTCAACAGAGGCCTGAAACTCTTTGAAAGTAGGCAGCACCTGATCCTTGGTCTTTAAGGCATAGACCCAAACCTTCCTGGAACAGTCATCAATAAAAGTTACAAAGTAAGAAGCACTACCAATAGATTTTACCTTCATAGGACCGCAGACATCCGAGTGAATCAACTCGAGCAACGCCGGCTTCCTTGAACTTGGATGACTTTGGAAAGACACCCTATTTTGCTTTCCAGCTAAGCAGTGTGTGCACTTCTCCAACTTTGTAGACTTGAGCCCTGGAATCACCTTCTTGTTCACCAAGTAGCTCATCCCCTTCTCGCTGATATGGCCGAGCCGCCTGTGCCACAACTCGGTAGACGCATCACTGACTGCGTTCACCTCCTGTTCTCCCCTCCATATAGTAGAGACCGGACTTCTTGCTTCCTCTGGCAATCACTATCGAACCTCTGGAAAGCTTCCACTGACTATTCCCGAAGAGATTGAAGAATCCCTCGTCATCCAACCTTCCAACCGACACCAGGTTGAAACGGATATCAGGGACATGACGAACATCCTTGAGAACAAGAACCACACCCGTCTTCGTTCTCAAATGCACATCTCCAACGGCAACCGCTTTCGACACATCTCCATTGCCCATCTTCAACACTCCACAGTCGCCTGTTGTATAATTGGTAAATAGTGCCCTGTTGTGAGATACATGTGCTGAAGCTCCTGAGTCCACCAGCCAAGAATTGTCATCGCAGGCGAGGTTAGTAATGACCTCATCACCTACGACGATCACATCGCCTCCATGCATCGAGGCCGCCGCTGTAGTGTTCTCTTCTTGCTTCCCTTTGTCGCCCTTCTTCTCTCTCTTCCAAGCGAAACAGTTCCGCTTGATGTGGTCCTTCTTACCACAATGGTAACACTCTGAGTCCTCGTAACGACCCTTGGACTTCCCCCTGCTCTTGTCTCTGCCACCACCTGGGCCCCTGCTTTTGCCCCTTCCGCGGCTCTCTGAAACCAATGCCTCTGAGTGATGGGATGTAGATGAAGTGCCCTGAGAACGTCTCCGTATCTCTTCATTCAGCACCCTGCTCTTGGCAAACTCCAGACTGACCACGCCCTCTGGAGCAAAAGCGATCATAGATACTCGTACGGTCTCCCACGAGTCTGGCAATGTACACATCAGCCATAGTCCCTGAACTTCGCCGTCGAACTTGACTCCCATTGAAGACAACTGGTCAACCACGCCCTGGAAATCACTCAAGTGGTCCGAAATAGACGCCTCATCTTTGTACCGCAGACCCATCATCGTTCGGATCAGGAACAACTTGTTTACCCCGGTCTTCTTCGCGTATAGAGATTCCAGCTTATCCCATAACGTCTTCGCGTGCTCAATATTGGCAACGTGGTTGTACACGTTCTCGTCAACGAACTGCCTGATGTATCCGCACACCTGTATATGCTCGAATTTCCAGTCCTCCTCGAATTTATCACTGGGCTTCTCGGATGCAAATACGGGCAGATGCAGCTTCTTAACGAACAACAAATCTTTCATCTTGCTCCGCTAATAGTGATAGTTGGTGTCGTTCAGGTTCACCATGCGCACCGGCTTCGCGTCCATCTCTCCTCTCTAGTTTCTGTCAACTCATGACACTCTTCTGAATTCCAGAACCTGGCTTTGATACCACTTTGTTGGGAAAGAAACGCGGAAACCTTTTTCCCAAACTAGAGAGTACCTGCGAGAGAACCGAGCAAACAACGCACAAACCAAAACACCAAAAACAACCACGCAGACACAGAGAATTTTTGACGTGGAAAACCCTTGCGGGAAAAAGCTACGAAGAGCGAGAACGACGAGTAGAGATTACCCGAAGGCGATCTCCTTCGAAAAACGACCTTCAATCCTCCGTCTTCTCTCCCAAAGTTGCAAAATGGCACTCTTGCCTCCTTCCTCTCTCTCCTCTTGTTGTGTGCTACAATTGTGTTACTATAGATTAGGGTTTGGAAATCCCAACTTAACTCCCTAATCTCGCAAAAAACCTGGACCGTTTGATTAGATCCAATGGTGAAAAATCACTCCAAATTTTCGCTCAGCCCCGACGACACAGAGTTTGGCCAGAACTCTGTGTCGGGCAACCAGAACATACCAGCAACATTCTGGAACCAAAAAGCAGAATTCGGGCAGAATTCTGTATTGGGGCAGAATTCGGGCAGAATTCTGCCTCCCCTGTTCCAGAATGTAAAAATGTGGCTTCCGAGTTTCTTCTTCGTCTCGAATGGCCTCGTCACCTCCCCGAGCTTCTCTGACACACAGATGACGCTCGTCGCACTCCGGGGTCTTCTCCACATAGGTTGGTAACCCCACCCACTCCAACAAGTCCTTCATCTTCTTCTGAAGAATCTTGTTATCCCGTGGACAAGGCAATAAATTGGCTAGTGCAACAAATTCGTCCCATGAACAAGATCAATACTGTGTCGGATATCACGCATGAGTCGTAGCCTCCAGGAAGTTCCTCCGAAAGAATGTCGCAAAATTCGTTGAGACTCTGCTGCTGGACTTGCTCCTTTCTCTGTTGACTCTTTGGTCCCCATGATTCCCTTCACTACCAAGTCATGCACCTCAAGTTCTCCTTGAAGTCCGTTTCCTTCGTAGAGATTGTTAATGATAGAAAAATCTTCCCCTCCTCTTGTAAAGATTCAGCTATGGTACTATTCTACAAAGGCTTAAGTGTGAAATTTGCTTCATCCTTCACCATCCGATACGTGTTGTTACCTTCGCCGTGGTTCGCGCCAACATCGAATTGCCAAGGCCTTCCTAGCAGCATATGACATACATCTGATAGAGAAAGACATTCTGCAACGCTTGGTCACCATGGTTTGTGCTCACTATGACTCAATTTGGTGTTGGAAAAACCGGGGCCACCGGAATACCGGCTCGAGACGACTAATGCCTATTTTTGGTGGATTTGAGAACATTTGGATGGGATTTTGTACTTAAAATTTATAATTATCTTTTATTGTTTTCCTAGTTTGATTAGGTTTAGTTGCTTATGGTTTAAGTTAGTCTTTCATTATAAATAGATTGCATGTAGAAGAGAATCATATTGGGTTGTTGGTTTCAGCTATTGGCGTTTCCGTGTTGTGTCAAACGGACCTAAATGAACTTGGTTGAGGCCATGCAAGAGGTTATGACATTTGCAGAGGAGATGGTCCTAAATAAAGTAGATTTGAAGATGATAAGCCATGTCACTTATGCCAAATTTTGGATAAAGGCTGTATTGTTGTTGCTACACTCTTATACAAAGCATCTAATTAAACTATCTATATGTGCAGATAACCCCTGAAATTTTGTTTTGTTGTTTTGGAGAAGATATCCCCCAATACCCAATGATGGTTCTGAAGATCATATGCAGCTCAAAGTTTCCATAGAGGTTACCTTGGGAAGGTACAAAAATGAACGCGCTATCAATTGCAATATTCCTTCCAGATTGAGAAATCCTACTGATGTTGGACTGATATTATTTGCCTTATTTGTTTGTGAAACAATGCCACCTAGTATTTGTTCTTGGCAGTCACTGAAGTTTGAGAAGAAAAAAAAGCTTCTAGTTTAACATTTAAACTAGGACCAAAGAGGAAATAAAGAATGAAAGAGGGACCAAATGACTTGAGCTAGCATGCATCTGTTTTATGCTAAGAAACTAGAACAATGTAGGCCTAAAGAAGAGTGTGCGATCCTGATATTTCATTGTTCTAGGAGCTTCTTATCGCTAAAAATTTCTTTATGTTTGTTTGTGCTTGATTTTTGAATGAAGCTGGCATTCATGCATTACACCTAAGAACCAAGGTGCATCAATAATTTTTTTATCACCGCTGTGCTCTTAAATCTTATGGTCCAAACATTTTTCAGAAGCAAAAGAATTCTTTGTCAAAATTGTTTAATTAAATCTTTTTTTATCTTTTTTTTATGAATGTTTTGCAGCAAGGAGTACAAAAGTTCAGTTGAAAAGCTATCAACCATAATTTTGTACCATGAGGGATCTTAATGGGGGTGCTGACTGTAATCGGCTTCAACAATATGGGGATAGAGCATCAGGTAGGCACCCCAACGGTCGTGGTCGACAGACAAGGCAACCAAATAGGTATCCAAGATTTGGTAGAGGATGCATCAGGCAAATAATGCTTGTTCAAAACGCTACATTTAGAAGCCAGGTGCAGATATATGCATCTCATTTGTAATTTCCAGAACGTTATGTCATGCATTATGAAGTTCGTCTTCCTTTGCTGCTACTTGATGTTTCTCCAACTATTAACTGTGGATCACGGACTTCTTTGTTACAGATAGAAGCTAGGTTTCACTTAATTACATGACATAATTTATATCTCATGAACATATCAATGCTCAAAATCTTGATGTTGCTTACATCGACACCATATAATTGAGGTTATTTGTCTGAGCAATCTTGTAGTCAGCTTACATAAACTCTACTCATGGCGTTCTTGGCTTGGCCTTAAATTTTTTTTGTTGTCATTTCACTTATTGATGTGGTCTTACGATCCAGGTGTATGAAGTTCACCGTCTTTATAATAGACAGAAGGAACTCATGGAAGAACTCAAGAAGAAGGAGCCCTATGGATATCTACAAGCAGCAGATGCATCGCAGTCAAATTCTTACGCATCCCCAATTCCATCTGATGCTACCAACAAGATGCAGCACATACCTCACCTTCCTGCAGCTAGCACGAGTTATACGAAGGAACCAGTTACAGTGAATGACGAGAAGGTTGTGCCTGTAAACTTTCTAAAGGGAAGTAGCGTTCAAAACGGTACACTTCTAATTGGAGAAAGGAGTACCCAGGAAAATGATCTCCTGGACTCTAAGCATAAGAGGCACTCTACGAGAATGTTCGACCTTCTACTACCAGCTGATGTGTATATCGATTGTGAAGATGCAGAGAAGTCGGACAAGGAAATCGTAGATGAGTCTTCATCTGTGAGTATGTTTCCTCTTAACAGTACTCGAGCTGCTGATCACGAAGACGATGTGAAACTCTCTCTGGGGACTAGCGAGGGTCCTAATTACGGAGAAGACAGTTGCAAATCCGATTTATGCACACAAAATGGAGTTGCTGCCTGCGGCTTGGATGATCTAAATGAACCTGTTGAAGAAAACTTCTCTGACAGAGCAGGTGGTTCAGTTACCTACAATTTCTTTAGAGCCGAACATAACGATCTTTTGCATGCAGAAAATAAGGAAATAATTCAGGAGAGGCCGTTCTTCAGTACTGAGGCTGGTAAGGGTTCCGTACTAATGAACCTGAGCATACTAGTTTCCTGTCTTAAGTCTCATTTTTCGTAAATAAATCAGAAATTTTCGTACAGAGCATCAAAGTTATCCGAAATTAGGCCTACAGGAATAAAGTTTGTAAAATTTGCAAAGAGAGAACAAAAAAACTTTGTTCTCTGAGACTAATTTCGAGAAAGTTTGATGCTGTGTACTAAATTTTCTGTAAATAAGTTAAATGCGCAGTAATTCCTTTATAGCTACACAAAGCTACTCCAGTATTTAATTCTACATACTATTGTTTACTGAACACGAGTTTTAATTACTCTTTTTTTTCATGTATCTGTAATTTTTACAGGGAAAAACACGAGCACTGTGGATTTGTTTAGTACAGGTTCCTACAAGGAGGACTTCTCAATGTCATCTGAAGCTCCACAGCGGAAGTTTAAGAAACCTGTTGAAATTCTTTCACCGAAGAATCAGAATAAAAGAGGGACGTCAGTCGGAGAAAAACAGGGTCAAGGCGCCGAGATCTCGGGAAGAAGAACTCCCTGTGAACAGAACAACTCTAGCCGCGGTCCATTGGCAGGTCAATCATCTCCAGTGGATAACAGTCTACTACCATCGCAGCTGAACCTCCCACAGATCGTCGTCTTTGGTAAGCAGAAGCTCAGTAGTAGAGTTGATGGCAACACCGAACGTCGTCGTGGACCGACTAGTTCGTCGGGGCTAAGAAGAACCCCAGCTAGCATCTCTATGGAGCTGGACTTCTCTCGAGGTTATCCTCAGTTGAAGAAGCCCAGCTGCTGTGAAATTAGCTTGCAAGACATCTCATCGATTTCTCAGGGGAGCAGGAGGAGGAAGAGCGAGGCGCGACTCTCGGCTTCTCGTGGCGCCGGGGAGCAACCTGCGACTGGCAGTGCCAAGTGCAGCAGGAAAGGCGAGAAGAAGGCAGCCAGCTCGAAGACTCGGAAAAGCAGCAGCAGAGGCTTACGGGAGATGGTCGGCTCGGAAGCACCCATCGGTATCGCTTCCCGACCAGACGACACAGTGGCCGAAGAGGCAGCGGAAAACATTCTGTGGATGTTCTCCTCGAAGGAACGAAGCCGTTTGGATCCTTTTGATACGCTGCATTGGTTTGCCGAGGTCGTAATTTCCGCAGACTCCGCGAGTCCAGACGACGGGTCGGACCCGTTCGAGCAGATGACGCTGGAGCTGGAAGAGACCAAGCCGGAGGACTACTTTCGGAAACCGTGGAAAGTGGAAGACCAGAACGATGGCGGCGGCGGCGACAGGAAGAGCAATGCTGCATCGTTGCTCCTGGCAAAGCCTCGGAGGGGGCGAGGGAAGAAGAGGAGGCAGAGGAGGGACTTCCAGAGGGACATCCTCCCGGGGCTCGCGTCGCTGTCGAGGCGCGAAGTGACGGAGGACATCCAAGCCTTTGCAGCGCTGATGAGGGCCTCGGGCCAGTCTTGGCAGTCCGGGGTGACGAAGCGGAGGAGCAGGGGTCGCGACGTGAGGACGACGAATTCTCGAGCGAGACCCCGACAGCAGCCTAGAAGCTCACCTGGCACTGCAGCAGAGGCTTAGGAAACTAATTCTGAGATTGAAGTAGAGGGAGGGAGGAACGTAGGGAGAGGTGCCTGACGAATGTGCCCACGCCATTCGATAACCGGCGCGGGATTTTGTGCACGCTGCACTGTTGGTCTACTGTCTTCCAACTTTCATCAAATAAATGAATAATAAGCTTCTGTAGTTCCATCCACTGATCTTCTTTCACTCAGTTAGGGTCTTATACCTCTCTTCAATAACCAGAAGAGCCATTCAAGTTCGGTCCGGCGTCGATGACTTAATCTGAGATGCCGCGACACGACGTGGGTGATGATGCAACTGCAGTAATCTTGTAGAGGAAATCCGCCACATATGGATTCGGAGAAGGTAGTCACAGTGATAGTTTTGTGTACGTGCTTTCTTGCTCGGATGAGCCTGTGTTTACTGGGTTTTTTTGTCTGAGTTATTTAAGATTATTAGACATTATGTAAATTCTGTTGTAACTCATATGGCCCTTCATTTCATCTCCTTGTAACATACAAAAATTCTTTGGCCTTTCGTTTCTTCATAACCCCCAACCTCTCCCTATATAAAGAGAGGTTGGGATAGCTTGTAATATGCACTTGTGTGGTTGATAATATACGAGAAAGCTTCGTCTCCGTGTGTTTGAGCTTTTGTCTTACGACACGTTATCAGCACGTTGCTCGTGCAACACCGGAAACCCGACGTACCGATCGTTTTCTCACCTTCTTCCACCGTACGGTAAGAAAGGTAAAAAAAAATTTTGGAAAATTTTTGATAGTAGAAATATATTGTTCATGTTGTTACAATATTACTGTTGTTTTGGACATCAAGAAAATGAGATATTTGCTCTCTTCCAATTGATTTACATTCATTAGTATGATCAAACCTTTTTTCATCGAGGTATTGCATGACATAACATGACAAATGCTATATTATTTTTTCACAGCATTATATGAAATGAGACTGAGAAGTGTTTGTCAAGTTTCTTTTAGATTGCATGTGAATTTTGAATTTTTTAATTTGGACATTTGAGTTGGTGAGCCCAATACATAATTCATTATACTGTTATCATTTCCTAGTTATTTTAATCCAGCTTTTAACATTCTGTTAACAGTGCTAATTTGCCTTTATGTATAACTTTGCTATAATCTAGCCTTTAGCATACTAGTTTTTTTTGAAAAATATATATATATATATATATATTTGTTAGTTAATTTCTGAGGAAATAAATTTTTTATAGCAAAGTTTCATGTTGAAAAAGAAATTTTAGATGCTAACATTTTTTTGGTAATGATGGATTTGGAGCGCCCCGGCGAGCGCCTCAGTGCCATCTGCGCCCCGACGAGCACCTCAGTAGCATTTTTTTTCTTTATGTTACTCAGTGAATTATTGTAAAAGATGGGTAGTAAAAATTGTATTTTTTTTCTCGCTATTTTTTTGGCGTCGCTTCATTAGACGTCGGAAAAATAGTTGACATTTTTTTGGTGCCGCTTACTTAGGCACCAATTCTTTTGTGTGCTGTTGCTTGCTTATGTTGTACATTTTTTTTGCGTAATTACGAAAAAAAACAAACTTGAAAATTTTGAAAAATGGTTTTGGCTACATAAACAAATTCTGGCACCGCCAAATTTGGGCCTTCCAAAATAAAATTTTTGGCTAATTTTTTTCAAAAGCAACGCTCATTTTGAGCACGCACTAAATTGTCACCTATTTTGCACTGTTCGCAAATAGTGTGAATTTCTTGAAAAATCTTATTTATTCTTACATTTGAAAAAAAAAATTTACGAAGTCTCTCCGAATAGGCTCACCTATTTGGGTATGATGTCAGAAAGAACTTGGGGCTTGGTTCTTAAGAGGTCCCTGGTGACCCTCCTCCCTCATTTTTCCGCCTGATCATATTCACGTAGAGCTACCGAAAGGGGTTGACCGAAAATTATTTTTTTTCTCAAATTGTATTTATACTTATGCATTTTTGCAAGCAAATAATTTGCCTCTATATCGGCCCGTCGATCGTTATAAGAGAATTTTTTTAACAAAAATTATTTTTTCAAAACCATTGTTTTATCTACAATCGTTTGTTGTTACTTATGCAAACCAAATTCATATAAACCTGTCGTTTTATATGATGACTGATCAAGATTTTTCTCCTGTTGTAGAAAAATGTCGATCAAGATTGATTTTTCCATCCTTGAAGCCTCTGGCAAGAACTACTTGGACTGGACGCAAGACATCCAGAACCATCTAGATGTGCAGGGCCTCTTGGACGTCATCTATAACGAGGAAGAGCGTGAAGTGGAAGTCACTCGCTCAATGAACGCCAAAGCGATGATTCTATTCCGCAGGCATTTATCTGACGCCATGAAGGCGGAGTTCATTGAAATTTCCTCACCGAAGACGCTATGGGACTCTCTGAAAGAGCGCTTCGACCACCAGAAGACCATATGGCTACCTGAAACACGTCATGACTGGTTGAACCTGCGCTTCCAAGACTTCAAAAGTGTAACTGATTACAACAATGAAGTCTGCAGGATTCGATCACTTCTCCAATACTGCGGTGAGATATTAACCGACAGTGATCTTTTGGAGAAAACATACACCACATTTTCTTCCACTGACAACTCGCTCCAGAAGCAATATCGTCAGTCTAAGTTCACCAAGTTTCCCGAGCTCATCACCCAGCTTTTACTAGACGAGAAGAACAGTCTCATTTTAATGAGAAACAACAATTCTCGTCCTGCTGGAACAAAGGCAATTCCAATGCCTGATGCAAACGCTCTCCGTGGACCAAATCCACGGTGGAAACGAGACAAGGGCCAGTCGTCCCAACCAAGGAACAGAGGCAAGTTTAAGTCTCGCCACCCAAAGCGAGATTCTAACAAGAACCAAGGACCTTTGACTCCTAGGCAGTCTCATGGTAAGAACCAACGGACCAGTCGTCCCAAAGCGAGAGTGGAAGGCCAAGCGCCTACTCTCTGCTACAAATGTGGTGCTTATGGTCATATGCAACGGACTTGCAGGGCGACCCCCCAAGAAGTTGATAACTATCACAAGGGGCGTCGGGCCGAAGCAAATCTGGTCAACGAGTACGAAAATCTAAATCTTGAGACCCCCGATTTTATAGCAAAAATGGAAGAATGAATCTCCATTTTCTCTCTATATTTGATTTAAGTCATGAAACTTTTGGTGGTTTGTATTTTCTGTTTTCTCGATAAATTAAAGTTCTATTTCGAGCACTTTCCTCAAACGTGTGACAAACTTTAATTTTCTTTACTTATAGGTATGGACCACGGGGCAGTAGATTGTCTGGTTGATAGTGGAACGACTCACACTATCTTGAGAGATAAATCATACTTTATCTCCTATACGTCTAAAGTAACCTCAGTGACAACCATTTCGGGACCCTCAACCCTTGTTTAAGGTTTTGGCAAAGCCCATTTTTCGTTGTCCAATGGTACTCCCGTTGAATTATCAGAGGCCTTATATTCTCCAAGGTCCAGTCGTACCTTACTGAGTTTTAAGGATATTCGAGAAAACGGATTTCATGTTGAAACTGCTCGAGAACATGGCTTCGAGTATCTTTTCATTACCTCCACTAAGTACGGCCAAAAGCGTATCATGGAGAAGTTGAAAAGTCTTTCAAGTGGTTTGTATCTCACTACGATACAACACATCGAGAGTAATCTCATCATTCGCCGAGCGCCAGTTGATGAGAGGACTTTTATGCTATGGCATGACCGGCTGGGTCATCCGGGTCAAAATACGATGCTTCGCATTATGAATGCATCACATGGGCATCCTCTTGGAGGAAAGAATTTCGTTATAAATCCGAAAAGCCTATGCCAAGCTTGCTCGATTGGAAAGACGAATCTCAAGCCACTCCATGTGAAACCTACGAGATTAGTTTCTCAATTCCTTGAGAGAATTCATGGAGATATTTGTGGACCAATCCAACCAACATGCGGACCATTTAAATACTTTATGGTTTTGGTTGATGCATCGACTAGATGGTCACACGTAGTGTTGTTGTCCACCCGAAACGCAGCGCTTCCTAAACTCCTCGCCCAGATCATTAAGTTAAGGGCTCACCATCCGGATTATCGGATAAAGTCTATTAGACTTGATAGTGCCGCGGAGTTTACATCGAAGACTTTCGATGACTATTGCATGACTTTGGAAATAAATCTTGAACATCCTGTTGCGTATGTTCATACCCAAAATGGCCTAGCAGAAGCTTTTATAAAGCGACTGCAAGTGATAGCGCGGACCTTGGTTATGCGCACCAAACTCCCACTATCTGCATGGGGCTATGCAATTTTGCACGCTGCAAATTTGGTCCGTCTGAGGCCCATGGCCACCCAACCACTTTCCGCGTACCAGCTGGTTACTGGATGTGAGCCTGACATCTCACATTTACGCGTGTTTGGGTGCCTAGTCAATGTTCTAATTGAGCCGATAAGGCGTTCAAAATTTGGACCTCAGAAGCGACGGAAAATATATGTCGGTTATAACTCCCCGTCCATCATTCACTATTTAGAGCCCTTGACAGGCGATCTCTTTACCGCGAGACACGCGGATTGTGACTTTGATGAGGCAATCTTTCCGTCGTTAGGGGGAGAAATGCACGCTAACGTTGATGAGGAACGACGTGAATTAGCGTGGCATGTGCCCGATGTTGCTCATCATGATCCTCCCTCTGCACATAGTGATAAGAAAGTGCAGAGGATTCTAGGTCTGCAAGATATTGCAAATCAAATGCCATACGCATTTAGCGACCTAGCAAAAGTCACGAGATCAATTATATCTGCTGCAAATGTGCCTGCAAGGATAGACGTCCCTGAGAGACGCCATGTTCCTGTGAAACATGTTGCTCCGGTCGAATCCGCCGAGCAAAGGACGCTGCCATCGGCCGTCCAGTCCGCCGCTATTCCCAAGAAGAAGGGAAGACCGGTTGGTTCCAAAGATGTTCTGCCCCGGAAGCAGAGAAATCTTGTTAAAAGCGTTTTGCCACATGAGATCATTAAGGATCACGGCGATGTATTAGAAGAGCGCGTTCCAGATGAAACGCCTATTCCTAATCATGCCGATAACCTCGAAATATCCGTCGAGTATGCTAGCTTAGACGATATTTTGAAACGAAATGAAACTGTCATCGATGATGTGTTCATATACTCAGTGGCCACTGACATTATGAACAATAATGACATAGAACCTCGTAGTGTTGCCAAGTGTCAACGACGAATGGACTGGTCACAATGGAAACAAGCAATCCAGGCTGAACTAGACTCCTTAGCGAAAAGAAACGTGTTTGGACCTGTTGCTCCAACACCACCCAATGTTAAACCATTTGGTCACAAATGGATTTTCCTAAGGAAGCATAATAAAAGAAATGAGATTGTGCGATACAAGGCTCGCCTTGTGGCGCAAGGCTTCTCACAACGCCCTGGAATTGATTACGAGGAGACGTATTCTCCCGTAATGGACGTTATAACGTTCCGCTACTTAAATCAGTTTAGTAGTTTCCAAAAAACTGAATATGCAGCTCATGGATGTGGTCACAGCCTATCTCTACGGGGATCTGGACACAGAGATATACATGAGAGTCCCTGAAGGACTAAAGATGCCTGAATCAAGTAGTTCCCGACCACGGAACGCGTTCTCGATTAGACTGAGGCGTTCGCTATATGGATTGAAACAATCCGGACGAATGTGGTATAACCGCCTAAGCGAATACTTGATCGGTTTGGGATACATTAATAACGAACTTTGCCCATGCGTGTTCATAAAGAAATCTACTTCAGAATACGCAATCATCGCGGTCTATGTAGATGACATGAATCTCATAGGAACCGAAAAAGACTTGTCAGAAACTGATGATATCCTGAAGAGGAAATTCGAGATGAAGGATCTTGGGAAGACATGGTTTTGTCTCGGCCTGCAGATCGAGCACCGTAAAGATGGAATTCTTGTCCATCAAGCGAACTATACCCAAAAGGTGTTGAGACGCTTTAGTCATTTTGACGTTAAGCCGTCCGCTACTCCCATGATCGTCCGCTCTCTAGACATTACTAAGGACCCATTTCGTCCAAAGGAGGACGACGAAGAGATATTGAGTCCTGAGTGCTCTTATCTGGGTGCAATAGGCGCTTTATTGTACTTAGCCCAATGTACTAGACCGGACATCTCGTTTGCTGTAAATTGTCTAGCTCGACACAGCACCGCGCCAACACGCCGCCATTGGAATGGCATAAAATATATTTTTCGCTACCTTAAGGGTACTACGGACTAGGGCTTGTTCTATCCCTACGCGGTTTTGAGTGAGTCCAACGCTCTTGGCACTCGAAACAACGCGACCCTTGTTGGCTACGCCGATGCAGAATACTTATCTGATCCGCACAAGGGGCATTCCCAATCTGGTTACGTCTTTACCATTGGGAACACGGCGATTTCTTGGAGGTCTCGCAAACAGACCTTAGTGGCTACTTCAACGAACCACTCTGAGCTACTCGCGCTCTATGAGGCGACTAGAGAGTGTGTATGGCTTCGAGCTGTTATTGGCCATATTTGAAGTACATGTGATCTTCCATATGACCCAGATGAACCTGTTTTCGTCTATGAGAACAATATCGATGTTATTGATCAAGCGAAACATGGTTACATCAAGGGGATGCTACCAAGCACATATCGCCCAAGTTGTTCTTTACACATGAACAACAAGCGCTTCAGAAGATTGAAGTACAACACATTGAATCGGAGAATAACCGTACAGACTTGTTCACCAAGTCACTGCCGAAACACTCGTTCCAGAAACATGTCAGAGCAATTGGACTTAGGAAACTTTCAGAGCTATCCTAAGTGAAACATGTTTCCTGCACCCTGTTGTGTGCATGTGAGGGGGAGCGCCCCAACGAGCGCCTCCAAATGCCCTGTTGTGCGTATATCCCGCGCCCTGTCGAGTGCGAGTGAAAAGGGGAGCATCCTGATGTATGCTTGTGTACTCTTTTTCCCTTAGACCAAGTTTTTTTTTTCCATTGGATTTTCCTTGGCAAGGTTTTTAACGAGACACAGTTCAAATCCCTTATTCACTAAGGATTATTATAATCAGGGGGAGTATCCAGTTGTATACTTCTAAACCATCGTGTACTCTTTTGTCCTTCGATCAGCGGTTTTTCCCACTGGGTTTTTCCTGACAAGATTTTGACGAGGCACCTTTGCAATGGTTAGTTTACCCCCATCACACTGACCTGTGTGTACTCTTTTGTCCTTCGACCAAAGTTTTTTTTCCACTGGGTTTTCTTTGGCAAGGTTTTGACGAGGCACAAGTATATGGTCAAACTTGAAGATGCAAGCTACAGACAGACGAAGAAACTCAGAGATGTTTACAAGCAAAATTTCTGGAGAGCCAAGGGGGAGTGTTGTAACTCATATGGCCCTTCATTTCATCTCCTTGTAACATACAAAAACCCTTTGGCCTTTCGTTTCTTCATAACCCCCAACCTCTCTTCCTATATAAAGAGAGGTTGGGATAGCTTGTAATATGCACTTGTGTGGTTGATAATATACGAGAAAGCTTCGTCTCCGTGTGCTTGAGCTTTTGTCTTACGACACATTCAAAATAAATGCTGAACTGTTTTTCTTTTTCAAGTTATAGAAAGAGGACCATAATTAGTATTTTTTGTTCTCCCTTTTAAAGCCGAGCGTGTTTGTTCATCTGAAGATTACTTCTTGTTAATATGTCCATGATTGTACGGGGATTGATTTACTGCAACATCAGAAAGTTTATGACAAAGGTCATAAAAATCCTAAAATTTTTCTATCTACCTCATGTAGGGGTGAGCATTATTCGGTTTTGGACCGAAAACAAACCAAACCGAATAAGAGATTCGGTTCAATTTTAAAAAAAATTTGTTCGGTTTCGGTTTTGAAATTACTAAATTTTCTTATTCGGTTTCGATTTCGGTTTTGGTCCAAAACCGAAAACCGAATAAGAAATTTTAGTTTATATATATATATATATATATATATATATATATATATATATATATATATATATATATATAACTTTAGGTACATTTAGTAACTATACATATTAACAAAAAAAATTACAAATAAACCAAAAAAAATTGAATAAACCGAACTGATTTAATTCGGTTCGGCTTGATTTGGTTATGGGCCAATTCGGTTGGGTTTCGGTTTTGCTTATTCGATTTTCAGTCCAATTCGATTTTCGGTTATTCGGTTCGGTTGGAACCGAATTAACCAAATGCTCACCTCTAACCTCAAAATATATATAATTGTCGGATTGTATCTCTTCCGGTGGAGTGCTAAAAAGGGGGTGACAATGGAGTTGGTAATTTAGTTCCACATTGGATAGGAGGTGGTATCATGAGGTGTAGAGGAAAACAATAGGAGTAATGATATTTCCTGGTTGATCAGCAGAACTCAGAAAATATGGATCCTTCGGATTAGGATAATTTGGGTTGTGTGCACCGCCACCGCCAGTCGCGACGGAGTAGCTGGACGCAGCATCATCTGCCATCGCGGATGTCGGGTGTACAAAATTTTTGTACAACTCCGACGAATCGGCCGCTGATGGACGGGGTCGGCGGCGAATCGGCCGCGATCAGGGGCGCGGGATCTGGCGCGTAGGAGTGAGCGGATGTCGGGTGTACAAAATTTTGTACAACGCCGACGAATCTGTCGCTGATGGACGGGGTCGACGGCGGATCGGCCGCGATCAGGTGCGTAGGGGATGGCCGGTGCAGTCGGACACCGGGATCGGTCGACGCGCGGGAGGACGCGGGAGACGAGAGGGCGCGTGTTCGACGCGCGGGAGGCAAATAAAAAAAGTGGTGATTCTATCTGCTTATCCCCTTTGCACAGCCTGGCTTGATTTCAAACCTAAAAGTGGTGATAAAGGGAAGTTCGTAGCTGTAGGATCAATGGAACCTGCTATTGAGATATGGGACCTCGATCTTATTAAAGAGGAACAACCAATTATGGTCTTGGGAGGCAAATCAAAAAAAAGAAAGACGGAAAAAAGGTTTCTGTATACGAGGAATCAGCGGGAGGGCGCGGGAATAATGCTGCTATTGATGCATCAACAGAACCAAGCAGGGGCGGATCTTCTATGTTGCTTAGAGGAAGGGCGAGGAGGAGGAGCACAGCGGGTGTTTCACATGGTAGTAATGTTGCTGATGGTTCCTCGGATGGACCGAACAGGAGAGGGTCGTCTGGATTGGCTGCGTAGGGGGCGCGCAGGGGTCGGGCGCGTAGGGATTGACAGCGGCTCGGAGGTTTTCAACGAGCTCGGAAATAATATGACGGCTAGGGGGTTTTTTTTTTTTTTGGAGGCTCTGTTAACATGTAGGAAATAATAATGTCTTCTTTTCATTGCTAGGATTTATTACAATATATATAGTGTCTACATTTGGGCTTATGGGTATGGACCATAATGGGCCATATTTACATTACAAATATAATCTAACAAATCCTTTATTTCATTAGTGAAGGCTTCTCAGGGTTGGACACCGATCGTTCCGTGGTTTTTTCCGGTTTTTTACGTCAAAAATTCTCTGTGTCTGCGTGGTTTGTTTTGGTGTTTTGGTTCGTGCGTTGTATTGCTCGGTTCTCTCGCAGGTACTCTCTAGTTTGGAAAAAGATTTTCGCATTTCTTTCCCAACAATGGTAAGATTTTGGGTCCCGAACTTAGAAACCAACTTTTTTTTTTTTGATCGGTTCAGAGTTTTCAGTGAATCCGTATCCAACCCATTGCACCCTGTCGCACTTGACATGATTCAGATTCTTCTTTTATTTGCCATTCGACTACAAAAGAATAAGAACTCGGAATAAAAGTTGCAATATGAATGTGAAACGTCGATTTCACTAATATTGAAAGTGTACTGAGTTTTTTTGTCTTTTATACTTTTATGTACCATTCAACTTCCATCATTTAGTTGTTATTTTGTACTGCGATCTACTACTTGAATGAAATTATGGTGGGAAATAATCCCATCTTTTCTAGAGAACAATTATCTTCATAATGTACATCTTTAGTCTTTTCCTCCCCATACCATTTTCTATCAAATTTTCTCCTCTATGTTAAACACTAGAGAATTGAGAATTGGAAGGAAAAGAGAAATCAATAAATGGAGGGAGAAACCAATTTTTCCTCCAACTGCTTCTTTCTCTCTCATCCAAACACAGAAAATGAATAATTTTACTTTCGAAAGCCCCCCTTTGAACCGAAGCTGGCAGAGGACAGTAACTTTCAAGATGAATCTTTACTTCTCTCTCTCTATATATATATCTACTCCACAAATGTAACAGCTCCAACTTTACAGTTATTTGAACTTAAATAGTACAGCTACAGCCGTTTCCTAATTGATCAATTTTGGTTAGTGCTTGTTGTGGGAGCCAGTACATGAATGATCAACGCTCCGATGATTGATCAGTCCGGTGATGTTCTCCAGCTTCCGTCCACCTATTCAGCATTGCTTGCTTTTCCATGTTCTTAGGCTGTGTTTGCTTGCTGCTGCTGCTGCAGGCCCTGCTGGAAGTCTGATCCTTCTTTGCCCATATGAGGCCGCTGAAGTTGGAAGCAGGCAACGGACCGGAGAAAGGCCCGACGCCGACGCCGACGTCGACGTCTTGAGCTGCCTGCTTCGACTGATCGGCGCGAGCGCCGTTCTGGACGTGGATCGACGGCTTCGGCTGCAGATCGACGAACAGCCTTCTGTCCTCGTCTCTGCCGGGCAGGTCCTGCTTCGCGCCGCTGTAGTTGGCGCTGTACGTCTTCTTCCATTTCTCCTGCAACGATTATTTCCGCGTGGGATTAGGACGGGGTCCGAATGAGTTGCCGAGGAATTCGGTATCACGTTCGTGTCGCACCTCACCGACACGGCAGAAAACTAGCAGTAGTACTACTGTTGAAATGTTCTTGATTGGGAGAAGTATATTAGTACAATTAAGAGTTTGTTTCGGACGAACCTCCGGTCGTGTAGGCAATTTACTTTGACAAGTTGGTTGTTTTGCTGTTTGTGTTCTTGAAGGTACTCTCCTAGTTGCTTCTTGTCCATTTTCTCTGCAAACAAATCTCCTCCTGCCAATAACATTGTAATCAGATGTTAGCAAACCAGCTATGAGTCCCACACTTTGATATCGATACGGATTGACATGTCCCGATCCGATACTAGCCGATACTGGGTCTCTTTTCTAGTCAATTCGGGAAAGAAAATTGAACGAAAAAGACTAATCAACCAGGGTGGAAAAGTATCATAAAATTGTAAAAGCGTATATAAAGAAGAATACTTATATATCGCAGATAACCAATCGGCAATTGTGACTGCTATTTCATTCAATTCCAAAATTACTAAGAAGCAAAAACATGAAATAATTAAAATTTTGACTAAATGTTTAAAAAAAATTCTAAAATTTTAATAATTTATTAATGATTATTTGTTTTCTGATACCAAAAAAATTCCGATACTCGATCCGAAACCGTCGATACTGTTTATACCGCCGATTCCGATACTCATAGGAAGGGTCAGATACCGATACTGCAAAACTTGGCTATGACACAGTACTATTACATATCAGTAAGTTATATAAATTACCTTAAGGGGACGTTTGGTTCAAGTTTTTGAGGCTTGGGAATGGGATTTGAATTCCTTACTCATGTTTGGTATGTTTAGGATTGGGAATGAGGAGGGAATAGGAGGGGGTTATGTGGGAAAGCTATTCCCATGGATGTGGTAAAGCTATTCCCAAGCTCTCCCTTGGGAATAGATTTGCTTTCCTAGGAATGATGTTTGACTATTTTGTTTGGACGGTTATATCCTCTCTTTATTTTCAAATTTGTAACTCCTATCCCAAACATATGAATCATCATAAAATTAGTGAAAGAGTATTAAAGTAAAACTAAATAAATTAAGGTTCCTATCCATGTGTGAACCAAACATGAAAATAACTTTTTTTTTTTAATTTTGAACTACTTATTCCCAACCTAACCAAACATGGGTATTGGAATATTGAATTCCTTTCCCATGGAAAAGGAATTGAAAATCTATTCCTAGAAATTCAAAAACTTGATCCAAACGAGCCCTAACTGGATACTAAGGTCTGAAAACTGGAAATATTATTACAATGGAAGCTAATCGAGTATATAAAAGCATTAGGTGTGGATTTCATTATGTTGAAAAATCTTATAGTTGTACCCATGAAATATTAGCTAGTTAGAAGATTATTTTCAGAAATTGAAAGAGCACAAGATTGTTAATACTTATTAACTCTCACCTGCGTGCATCTTCACGATTTTTTGCATCCATCTCCTTGTTAGGTGCATACTTAGGCAAGCTTGAGGGCTCACATGCATAAGGCTTCGTTTTGAAATACTGATCAAGCATATAAGCAGAAGAAACTTTTTTAAGTTAGAACTTGGAGGCAATGAAAGAATTATGCATGAAGGGGTCAAATTAGAAATATTTAAAATCTAGAATATAGGTTGTGGTCCCCAATTTGTACGACCACACAAGAGAGTTTTTTTTTTTTTTTCTCTTCTGCATCTCCATCAACAGAAAGGAAAACAAAGAATTCATATTTGTCGTTAAGGGTCGTATCAAATTGGAAGATCGAACCAGACACTTTAAGATCAATCTAGCCTAGCGATGGATTCAGGTACATTTTCCACAATTAATTTTGTGTTCTTCATCTCATGAATCAACGGGTAAATAAGCTCGGCCGGAAGATCACCTCAGAGGAAAGAGCACTCTTGGGAGTGCCGCGCTTGTATGGATCGACGGAGAGAAGGGTGTCTAGCAAGTTGTAAGCACTTTCCGGCAAGTACTTGAACCTCTCCCTCAGGCACTTCTCGTAGGGTTGCTGTGGTTTGAACAGCGTTGCAAGAGGCAGTTTGTTCTTCCTCCAATAGTCATCTGGTGGAGAACCACACAGCTTAAAGATTCTATGTATTTGCTCCACCTAAAGGCACCGAAAACACACCCAAAAAATACACATTATAGGAGCATAACTTGATGCAGGAAACAAATAATAAACTGGATTGGCAAGAGCGGAGTCATAATTTTAGTTTATTCAGAACTGAACTTAAAATTATTTACTTAATAATAAGTTAAACTAAATATTCGAGAGTAAATTTCTTAGAATGACATCATATATCAAATTGGTCTGATGGGCTAAGTATATGGAAATAGTATTCACGTACAAAAATATATTTACTTAATAATAAGTTAAACTGTATATAGTGTTAGTGGCCTAATGGACTAAATTGTCTGGTGGACTAAGTATATATTAAAAAAAATTTACCTGGACTATAACTCATCTTAGCCAACTAATAACTCCGTCCTTGTGGATTGAGGCTAACATTATTTTCCAAACAGGTATGCTAGAATATGACACTTTTGGCCTCTTGGCCTCGTTTGGTTCGCGGAATCTCCGGGTTGGGAAAGGAAAGTTATTACTTTCTTATGTTTGGGTGCCAAAGGAATTGAGGAGGAAAGGAAAGTGATTCCCAATAGAGGAAAAAATAGGGAGAAAAGTGATTCCATCCATCCAAATAAGGAATCACTTTCCCACATTGAAGTAATTACTTTCCTTTCCAAATTCCTGTCATTTCCAAACATCGGAAAGGAAAATCAATGGAAAATAAAATTTTCCAAAGGAAAGGAAATGACAAGGAATTGATTTCCTTTTCTTTACATTCCACGAACCAAACGAGGCCTTATACGAAAGGATGGGGAGAAGCATGCGAAGTAGTCTAGGGATGGGAAGATGATTTGAGAGCATTAGAAATATTGTATTTTCCTTTTCTATGTTTTCTTCTATTGGGAGGATTGTTTTGTTAACATAATTGATACTAAATACTAAATACTATGTATGGATGATATGAATTCTTGAACGATGAACAACCAGAGCCTATTACTCACTATATTAAACAATTTTCATTAATAAAATCATATAAATCCATCGCAAAATAAAAAAACACGTATGATTGTTATTATCTGTTCCAATAACGAATCATTGGTTTAACTGAATAACTAATGAATAGACATTTCTCTTCGTCTCGAGTAGAACAAGAGGTCATAAAATGAAGGGAAGTTAACAAGTACCTCGGTTCTTCCTTGTAGTACAGGTTTTCCGATAAAAATTTCAGCAAACACACACCCGACACTCCACAAATCTACTGACGGCTGGTAGTCCGTCGAGCCGAGAATCAGCTCCGGCGGGCGGTACCACAGGGTCACGACGCGGCTGGTCAGCGGCTGCCTGACCTCAGGATCGTAGAAATTCGCCAGGCCGAAATCCGCAATCTTCAACACCCCCTCGTTGTTAACCAGGACGTTGGCGCACTTGATGTCGCGATGCATGATCCCGCGGGAGTGGCAGTGATCGAGCCCAGACAGTAACTGACGCATGTAGCACTTGACCTGCGTCGTTACATATGAAGAAGGAAAAGAAGAAAAAAAAAGTACTTAAGCGAATGTCGAGCACATATATAGTACGTTTCAACGACACCGACACGGACCTGTGATTCGCTGAATTTGATGTCGGGCGACGACGTCAGCCCCGCGAGATCGTGCTCCATGTACTCGAAGACGAGGTATATGCTGCACGACATCCGGGAGGTGATCAGCCCCTCCAGCTTCATGACGTTCGGGTGGTCGAGCCTGCGGAGGATCACTATCTCCCGCGTCATGAACCTGACGCTCTCCGGTTCGAAATTGTCGAACCGCACCTTCTTGAGGGCGACGATCTTTCCCGTGTCGAGATCGCGAGCCTTGAACACGTTGCTATAGGTGCCTCGCCCAATCTTTTACATGCAATGTGGTCAAAAATTGATAATTTTTTCGATGTCAAATATGTAGATATATATCACGGACAAGGAAGCATGGACACGGCAATCATTTTGGTGTGTCCTAGTGTACCGAAATTATTTTCGGTAAGTATATCTATACACGGACCACATTTTTGGAGCGTCCATGGTTCCTTGATCTCCTTGTAATAAATTATCGACTACGATTCGTGTCACACCACCACATTACCTTCTCCAATTTCTCGTACGACTCGGCCCTGAGCGGCACCCACCCGTAGATGGCCTCCCGCGAGACCGCGGTGAGCCAGCTGGGCCACCCAGCCGCCACCTGCTCCCCCTCGATGTACTTGTAAAGGTTCCCCAGCCGGACGCTCTGCAGGCTGGTGCCGCCGTTGGAGCCTGCCACCTTGCCCTGCTCCCCCAACTCGCTCCGCTCCCCGGTCAGGGCGGCCGAGGACCTGTCCAGGTTCCCGGCCGAGACCGCGGAGGGCTCGAAAGGAGGGGACAAGGTGGCGGCCCGCTTGGACGACGCGCAACCCATGATGAGAGGCTGCTAAGTCAAGGCGCATCGACAATGGGGGAGGGGGGGTGGAGGGGTGGGTGTAGCCCGGGAGGACCCGGGTCAGGCGATCGTGCAAGAGAGAATGGGAATGGGGATGGGGATGGGAATGGGGAGGGGGAGGGGGAGGAGAGGAGGGAAGAGCTCAATGTCTTCCTCTCCTCCTTGTGCCTATAATAGGAATTGTGGGGATACTTTTTCTTTTTTTTCTTGAGGCCATTGGTGGGGTTCGGTTGATGATGGCGAGATATTGGCGGGAGGAGGTGTTTGATGACTGGGATATTGTAACTACCGTTTGAATAGAATGGGTGGATATAGCCGTTGGGAATTAGAGGACTTGTATGCTTTGTTTGACTTGCATGGAGATCTCCTTTTGGTATATATCAACCATCATCCCAAAAAAAGAAAGAAGTATATATCAACATCATCTTACAATGTCATGTAAAAAGTATATAACACTTTTAATGTTGCTACTGGTTTAGTGGTTATATACATAATTCAAGGGCTAGTTTCAAAGATGCAGGTTCTTAGCTTATTAGTACATAAATCCAGGTCCATGTTGGAACAGACACAGGTCTACTAAATCCAAATTTGAAATGATAAATGTTTAGGCCACTACAAGCTTTAGTTAGGAGGCAGCACAAATGTTATTTTTTTTCATTATCTAAATATTCTTGAAAAATTGTTATGCGGATCCCATATATATATATATATATATATATATATATATATATATATATATATATATATATATATATATATATATATATAGGAGGGATCCACATTTCTGAATTTTTGCATCCCCCTTGCTATCCACCGTTGGATGTTGTTTAAGTCATCTAATCTTAACCATTTATTTTAATGTTTCAAATCAACGGTTGAGATTAGAGACTTAAACAGCATCCAACGGGTATTAACATGGAGATGCTTTGGGGATGCAAAAGTGAGGAGATGTTGATCCTTCCTATATATATATATAATAGGAAAATTTGGTGGTGAAACTTTTGAATTCCTAAAATACCCTTGAGTATTTTATAAACATGATGTTATGTCAACTTGCATGTCATTTATGTTTAAGAGTCAAACCAATAAAGTTTACATGTTACTAAGTTTTCTTTTTCCATACAACTATTCATGTTCCAATGGTAATAATTTTTATGTCCTTACCATTTTCCAAATGTTATTATTCTCAATAAAAAAATAAAAAAGAAGAATAACAAAATTCGTACTTCGAATCTTTTGACATTGTAAAAAAAAAGCACAAACACATGAATAGTCACCTGGAAAAGACGAAATGACGACAACCGATCTTATGATATTCTAATTAAAATACGTGCAAAGCACGTACATGTAGACTAGTATATATAATAAGAAAACTTGATGGCAAAACTTTTGAATTCCTAAAATATCCTTGAATATTTTATAAACATGATGTTATTATGTCAACGTGCATGTCATTTATATTTAAGAGTCAAAACAATAAAGTTTACATGTCATGAAGTTTCATTTTTTCATACAACTATTCATGTTCCAATGGTAATAAATTTTTATGTCCTTACCATTTTCCAAAGGTTATTATTATTAATAGAAAATTTAAAAAAAATAAAAAAATTCGTACTTCGAATCTCTTGACATTGTAAAAAAAAAAAAAAGCACATACACATGAACTCACTTGGAAAAGACGAAAAGATGACAGCCAATTTTATGATATTATAATTAAAATACGTGTAAAGCACGTACATGTAGACAAGTATATATATATATATATATATATATATATATATATATATATATATATATATATATATATATATCTTTTCCTTTCCAAAATCCTAAATCATAATCTATATTTTTCGTATAGTTTCTTAGTATATAGTCTCATTATTTCTGAAGTTTTAAACTCTAAAAAAATTTGAAGTTTCAAAATCGAAACAGTCCTTTTGGAATGACGAAGGTCTACCAATTTTTGGCAGTCCTGATATAATGAGGGTTGTCCAAATTTCGACAACTTGGCAATCATGTGTCGTCCCCAACGAGTCTGTATAGTTCGAAATCTCTAAATTTGGTTCAAAACTTCATTAAAACACCAATTAACGAATCATAAATCTAAAATTATGATTGGAAAAAAAGATGAAGGGGAAGAAAGTAGGAAGAAGATGAAGTGGGGAGAATGAAAGTAGGAAAAAGGAAGAAATTGTCTGTTAAGAAAGAGGAAAAGTCGAAAAAATATAAAAAAATTTATGTGTTCCCTGTTAATTTTTAATGGCCCCTAACAAAAAATAACTAAAGTATGTTGCCTCCTATCCTTGTGCCACCACCCCTAGTAAACTTCCTACTAATTAACATTTAAGATAATTTGTTTGTTTGTGTTGTGTCATCTTGCAGGACTTGCATGGTAGAATTGGGCCCTGTACCCCCACCTAGGACTTCGATGAAAGGGATGAGCATTCGGTCGGTACAACCTAACCTATTTCAAAACCAACTGGACCTAATCGTTCATTAATTTAATCAGAATAAATAAATAAATATTTTCCAAATGACATCAAATTGAATATAACATATTCTGGTTAATCTAATCAACAATTGCCAGTTAAAACTTCGAAATTTATCAATGTATAATGAACAATCTACCAGTTAATACACAGCAGAAAACTCTATTAATGTGTATTTCCGGGTAATATGTACTTACACTTGCCTTTAACAATATTACTTTGACACCACCCAATTACAAAGGAACTAGTTATAATTTATGCACAAAATAAACAATGATTCAAAAACATCTGGAAGAGCCAGGTGTATCGAGAGGCCGCAAGACTGCTAATTAGTTCACCTGAACCTGTAAGGCAAATCCACCTTGTAAGCATCATGACGGCAAAATCATATAATATATTGACCTGCCTGGTTAACCACCAACATTAACCTAGCAAAGTCTAAACTGCAAAATCTGACATGCTCCCATAAAGTATCCAAACAACACTCCATTAACGGCAAGAAAGATATTTTCCACAGTTCAATATAAGTAGAATAACCTTTTCAGTTCAATTACAACCATTGCCATAAAATAGACTCCAACTACAACCATTGCCATAAAATACTCAAACGAGATAAAAACGACATTTAAGACGAAAGATACAATTCTCAGACCACTTAAACTAAATTTATGGGATAAAGGAGGTTCCAGTTGCAGAAAAACACGAGTAGTAAATTCTTAAGACATGATAAGAAAAACTACTTCGGGCCAATGTCCTTGAGACCACAGATCTGTTCTTCACCCATTGCGGACATCACACTTACCACAAGATCCTTCCCTTCAGCAAACCCATCCTTGATCTGCATATCAATATACATCATTTTGTTAACAAATTTAGTTTAAAGAAAAAAACTATTTCTAATTTACTATGACTGATAAGAACATGTAATTCTAAAAAAACTAACATGAAATCAAACTATATATTAAATTTAAATGCAGGAAGAAATACACTCAATCTTTTATATAAAAACTCCACAGCTAGAGTTGCATCCAACAAAAATAGAAGACGTATTATAGTAAAGATACACACTGAAGGTGAAGAGGTTATTGAAGTTAGGATTGATAAATAAGTGGAATCATACCTCAAATGGTAAAAGTTGTGCAGTTAAATTATCGATACTACATCTAGTTGATCAATGAAAAGCACGTTGAATTAAATCAGAACTTGGGACTTGCCAGATAATTCAGAACCATAATAGTATATCCGGTACCATAACCTCTAAGGCTGGCTTAGGGATTGCTCATCATGGCTGCTTCTACTTATATTTTGGATAGTCCCAAAGAGTGTTTGGTAGCATTTGAAAGCAGGTGGGAGCTGCTATCACAAACTGCTACTAATGCTACTTTTTGAAAAGCAGCAGTAATCCCAAACCAAGCCTAAATCTATTTGAATGTGTTGTTCCCAAACGACTTCCTTACTGAAACATGCAAATACACCAGTAAATGCACGTATGTCACTGATTGTAAAAGCCTTAAAGGCCTGCCCTTCCAACATAATCTGCTCATGACGCTCACTGAGGTGCCAGCTCTGCTGCCATCAATTTGATCACGCGTGCATGTAAATTTGCCAAAGAGGTTGAAAATTTGTAGCATGTAATAAGATCTTCAAGACCATTACCTGAGGGTTAGGACTTTTAGCTGACGTTCATAGGTGTGACTCGTAACTTAATTTTTTGATGATTTGGGGACTTCCAAGTAACTAACAAGATTCATAGTCATACACATATATTAGGTACAAAATCCTATACTTTTTTAATACTTCATTTACATTTCACATTAAGTAGCTGTGCAGATATTTTTCATGTTGAAGTTTATACTGATTCAACTTGCATAACCAATTCACTATTAGTTAGAAACTTTTCACAAGCTTACCCATGCATGTAAAACATTGTGGATGAGATGAAATCAAATCCAAAAACACATCAAGGAGAGAGTAATACCATAAATCCATATTGTCCGATCAAGAAGCACTAAAATTTCATCAAGTAGCTTATATATATATATATGTTGGTCGAACAACAATCACCATCACCAATCAAAAGGTTAAGGATGAGATGAAACGATATCACAACTCAATTCTTGTACCCTCTGCTACCCAGACAAAATACTATACTCGCACTTTAACTCTGCTACCCAGATAAAATACTATAGTCATAGTGCACTTTAATAATACACATGCAAAAAGATATGCAGAAAATCAAAACATTACATCAGCATCCACTATTCTGTTATCTTATCAGTAAGTAACCATCAAACTATTAGACACCTTAATTTGTTGGAGTATACAGTTAGCACATAAAACCTCATACAAAAGGAGTATCTTATAAAAGTAAGTCCATCTATTAATTTATGTGAACTCGAAATCATCAACTATGATCCAAAGGAAAAACTGAGACCCAAAAACCATACATAGAAGTAACATCTATGCAACCAATAAATAAAAATAACAAAAGGAATTACATCTAACAAATCATAGATGTTGATCGAGCAACAATCACCATCACCAATCAAAAAGAAATGAGTGAGATGAAACGATCACGACTCATTTATCTATCCTTCGCTCCTAAAGGAAAACACCATAGATGGTGATCCCTCTTTTCAGTGCAAAGGACATCATAAAGAAGAAACATAATCTAGACATGTATCATGAATAAATTGTGATAACATATGAATTTCATATAATGGTTTGTAGATGTTGGTAGAGCAACACACACAAATCAGAAAGAATGTATGAGATGAAATGACATCACAACTTGTTTATGTATCCTTAGAGAGAGAGTCAATGTACAGGCAGTACTGTGTATGTACAGTATAGGAAATGCTACTTTATAGTGTAAGTATATGTACTTATATACTGTTGTTATTCTGTTGTTATTATTATCTTTATTATTAAAACTAGATGTATTTACTTATACAGTTTTATTAAATAAATATATAGCAAACAATTCCCTAAAATTAATTTTGAGACAAAATATTATATTTGGCTTTGGATCTATATTGATTTCAAAAATTGGTATTAGGAAGCCTAAAATATTATTATGGTATTATTATCTAATTGTATTGGCCAAAATTAGGGGTTTTAGCCCTAAAGTGATTTTATATATTTTCCAAACATTATCTACAAATATTTTGACTAATAAAATTTAGTTTCAAATGTTTTCAAAATAGTTCTATTTTTAATCCCTGCATTTTTCTTCGATTACCATCTTGATCGATGATCTAATCGTGATGTTTCCAATGCTTGTGACTCCTATCCAAATCTCTGCTAAATCGAACGGTGATTATCAATACATTGCTATGGGACATTATGGACTCTAGATATACTCTTGGACAATATGATCTTTATGGTTCTAACTTGGGATGATACAATCTTGGGAATTATTATAGACTTTAGCTTCAGATATTTCCGTGTCGACATGTTCATGTCACGCACGTCGACTACAACCAACCAAGGCAAGTACTTACAATGATCACTTTCATTTCCTGATGGTTACTCTATTTCATGTTTAGATGTACATTCTTGATTATCGACACGACTATTACACGAGATTAGTGTTTACACCGTGATTGTTCCTT